>JASDQU011505844.1:11266-23007 GCA_032191745.1 Picea mariana | reverse complement strand
ATCTTTTTCTTTGCATTAATAAACTGCTCCAAGTGGCCGCGTTGGCTGGGGCCGTGGATGTTTCCCCGTAGGGGTTTTACCACGTGAAAACATCGGTGTGTTGATCTTTGATCTGGTTATGTGAGTGGTTACTGAAGGTGTTCTTCCTCTGTTGGAATACCTGTGTTGTCGAACAATCCCAATGTGTTTAGAGCATAACAATTAGCCAAAAATGACTATTCAGTCACAGAAAACAGACTTGGGCTCATCTGAGCATGGCCTCAATCATTGAGGGCTCCAGTCTCCCTGGAGCTCTCTGAAACTTCAATGGTGAAAAACCTGAAAAAGAAGTCTTCAAATGCCTTTGAAAATAGTGCCAATGGATTTAGAACATCCAAAAACCCCTAGCTGGGATTTTTTGGCACCTCATTTGGCCAAAAGATGAAGAAGATAGGCCTCCTTCCATTTTCCTCCTTCAAGCTTGTTGTCTCTGGTTCGCCAAAACGCACCTCTGTACATCCAACCTAGATCATGTGCTCAATCTCATGCTAAATCCTAGCACCAGGTACACAACTGCATAACCGTGCGAACTATAGGACGGTTAGGGCGCGCCTAGCCCCTAACTGCCAAACCCGTGGACATATGGGTCCATGTGACCGCGTGCTCATACAAAAAGGGGCCAAGGGTTTTAAACATGAGGTAATAGTCAGAATGCGCGTGTCGGTGGTTACATGGCATATAAATATGACCGGGGACCGGGGATTAGCCCCGGCCCAGACTGCGCCCAAACCACAATACATGCAAATTCAAATATATATTAAGCCATTTATATAACAAGAACCAACGCGTGGCGCATCGTTTGGGCGGCCTTTGCCAAACCTTTGGATTATGGTGGAGGTCCATGGTTCAATCCCCACAGAATCCATAATATTTTGAACTACATCATATACAACGGTGCCATGTGGTAGCCCACGACTAGTTCACATGGCACCAAACCATTTGCTACAATGATGCCACGTGTCGAAACATCATTCGTCCAAAATCTACCAATCAATGATTTCCATGTCATCAACTGCCACCTCAGCATACAGACATGCCATGTCAATTGTATAGCCTCTGCCACGTCAGTTGTATGGGTACAGTCAGCAAATTTTTTTGTCTGTTTGGCGAATCGAACAGATTGCGATATCTCACTCATCTGACGTCCGTTTGAACCCGTTTGAGTTGCGTTGGGTTCTTGATGATGAGGGATACACACCCATTCATTTTGAGGTAATTCCAAGAACTTTGATTTTTGAGCAAAATTTTGACCCCTGGTCCAGATTCTAATCACGCCTTCCCACTGAAAGGATTTTGGACCCACAAAAGCTTATGATTATCTATCTGAGCTTCAATACTCTTCTTCTTCCAAGTTCTATCAACTGATTCTACTTGAAAAGTCTTTTTGATAATCACCTGGATACCTTGACATGCCTTGCACTGCAACTGGCTATGTCCCTCAACCACTGTTCTCTGGCTGCTGTTGACCCACTGTTCTCTTTGTGCTTGGATGACTGTCAGCCTTCCCACAGAGAATCAAGTCCCTCTTGTGAACTCTTTGGCATCAAAACAATTCGCTCTACAATGGCTGCAAAAACATTCCTGCGACATCTTATCACAAACCAAGAAAACCATCAATCTTGAAAACAAATTTTATACAAGACTGAAAATGATGTCAACAAAGTTTTTTTTTCTTTCTCTTCAAGAAAATGGTCGCATCTTGTACTTCATCAAAGTACATGGCATGTTCCTGCATCTCGGTGTACCCAAAATCAACTTACAAGCCAACAAACACCATCGACTAAACATAAGTCGAAAAACATGATCGACACAACATAGTCGTCAAGACAACATCAACACAAGTCGAGACTCATTTGAAACATATCAACCTTCCCAAAATGACAAGTTGACATTCATGATACACAATCATGTTACAATCATGAGTCATTCAGGATGAAATATCACCCAGTTCATTGTTTACACACACACAAAAACACATGTATGTGCATAGCTCTTCAACTCTCCTTCAAGTACAAACATAAGTACATAAACCCAAAACATGTGGGTACATAAGAGCTGAATATGAAAAAGTTATATGGCTGTAACAAGTGAGCATCATAACCCTCTTTTACATCCTCATGGTGAAGTTTTGCAACAAACAAGAATTCCTTCAAACAAATTGCATTCACATGCAACTGGCATCATACAAGTTGTGATAAATCGCTGCAACTTGTCATACTCTCAACATAAATGCATACATAAGGCTGAAATGTGCATCTACAACAGAAAATGCAAGCCTTACTTGCTCAAGAAATCCAACCATTTCTTACCAAGCCAACTCAATGGTGAATTTTTCTGCTAAAAATCGTCCTCTTGTGAATCATCTTGACTCACATCGATGATGGAATCTCCTCTTCCATTCTTGCCAATCTCTTTATCCATCTACTTCTTGTGTTGTGGATGAGTGGTTGGATGCAATGTCCAACATTGGTCAATGAGATGACCCCGCATCTGACAATGAGTGAAAATCTTTTGCATCCTCTTTTCAAGTTGTCTTTGCTTGTAAAGTTTCCTGAAAGTGGTCAATCTTTTCCAATATTTTGAAACATGATGGTTATATAAACCACAATATGTACATGAACTTTTCCTTCCATTTTCACATGCAAATTTATCATGCTTAACATAATCAAAAGAAACTAAATGATAGGCAGAAAGATACCTTGAACATTCACCTTTATCGCCTCTTTGAGGAGGTGAATTTGAAGAGTTACAAGCTCTCCTTTGAAGACCAACAACAATGTTCTTGTTCGCATGGCTGTCATAACTCTCTTGTTTCACACATTTGCATTCATCTTGAACACAAGCTTTGCATGCTGGAGGGATTGACTTGCAACAAAATTTGTTCTTGGAACTTTTCCCCTTGTCTCCTCAATTTTGAAATTTGCTCCATCTCTTTGTTCATATCCAAGACCACAATACTTGGGCCTCTCTTCAACAACAATAGGCTCAACAATGCCTTGTGCATGCTTGCCTAACCCTCTACCTTCATAGCCGATTTTTAATAATAACTTGGACCCTATTCCTCTAGTGTGATTTTCAAAAACACCAAAGCATTCATCTTGAGAGGAATTTGAAGATAAAATAACATTACATACCTCATGTTCATGCATGTACTTGGTAAGGGTTTCCTTTGCCTCATGGAGTTGAGTCTCCATCTCATGCAACTTTTCAAGAAGCTGGTCTTTCTCCTCCTTCATGGCCATCAACTGCTCTTGAAGTGTAATGTTGTCCTTTCTATCTTCTCACATCTCTTGCGCCACATCTCTCAGGGTTAGAAACTCTTTCAACATCTCTTTGTCAAATAACTTAGATAATGAAGATGTATGAGAACTATCAATGTTTGAAGCTTCCTCCATCCTTGCAAGATATCAAACTTCAACACAAAACTTGCACAAATACCAACAGCTAAATCCCTAGCTATCAATGACAATCACATGAGAAAAAAAAACTATGCTCTGATACCACTTGATCTGAAAATAGGGGGCTGACTTGTTATGCTATGCAAGCACCCTCTATTTCATTAAAATAAACTCCAGGACCTTGCTCAATGTCTTAGTTATGTAAGATAGATTATGTGCCAAGTTTATGCATCTTCTTTTAAATGTTCATGTGTGAGGAATTTTTTCTTAAAATGGTTAAATATGTGTTTTAAATAAATACACAGCAAGCATAACTTGCAGCAACTAAACCATCAAACTCACAACAATAACAAGATGATAAAGGATTTCACCCCCAACTGGGCTACATCTCCAGCTTCCTTCAATGGACTAGGCTCTCTGGGATTAGTTTGTCAAAGATTATTTTACAAGTTGTTGCTCAACTAAAATGGATTAATTGACTGTACCATTGGGTTCAGAATACATAAAAACCCCAGAAATGACTAATAGAACTCCGAAAATGGACCATGGCTCATCCAGGCATGACCTCTTCTACATGTGGCCTTAATCTTCCCTGAGCTTACTTGTGGAAAAAACACCTGTAAAAGTCCTCAAATGGATCTGAAACCTATCCTAATGTGTTCATAGCATAACAATTAGCCAAAAATGACTATTCAGTCACAGAAAATAGACTTGGGCTCATCTAAGCATGGCCTCAATCATTGAGGGCTTCAAGCTCCCTGGAGCTCTCTGAAACTTCAATGGTGAAAAACCTGCAAAATAAGTCTTCAAATTCCTTTGAAAACAGTGCCAATGGATTCAGAACATCCAAAAAACCCTAGCTGGGATTTTTCAGCACCTCATTTGGCCAAAAGATGAAGAAGATAGGCCTCCTGCCATTTTCCTCCTTCAAGCTTATTGTCTCTAGTTTGCCAAAGCGCACCTCTGTACGTCCAACCTAGCTCACGCACTCAATCTCATGCTAAAACCTAGCACCGAGCACACAACCGCATTACCGTGCGAACTGTAGGATGGTTAGGGCGCGCCTAGCCCCTAACCACCAAACCCGTGGACATATGGGTCCATGTGACCGTGCGCTCATACAAAAAGGGGCCAAGGGTTTTAAACATTTGGTAACAGTTGGAATGCACATGCCGGTGGTTACATGGCATATAAATATGACCGAGGGCTGGGGCTTAGCCTCGGCCCGGACCGCACCCAAACCACAATACATGCAAATTCAAATATATATTAAACCATTTATATAACAAGAACCAACACATGGCGTGCCGGTTGGGCAGGCTTTGCCAAACCTTTGGATTGTGGTGGAGGTCCGGGGTTCGATCCCCATGGAATCCATAATATTTTGAACTACACCATATACAACGGTGCCACGTGGTAGCCCACTACTAGTCCACATGGCACCAAATCATTTGCTACAATGATGTCACGTGTCGAAACATCATTCGTCCAAATTCTGTCAATCAATGATTTCCATGTCATCAACTACCACCTCAGCGTATGGACATGCCACGTCAGTTGTACAGCCTCTACCACGTCAGCTATATGGACTGTACAGTCAACAATGTTTTTTCCTGTTTGGCTAATCGAACAGATCGCGATATCTCATTCATTTGACGTCTGTTTGAACTCGTTTGAGTTGTGTTGGGTTCGTGACGATGAGGGATACACACCTGTTCATTTTGAGGCAATTCTAAGAACTTTGATTTTTGAGAAAAATTTTGACCCCTAGTTCAGATTTTGATCAGAACGACATGACCCAAATTCAAGTCGAACACAAATCTGGTCGAATCTATGTGCCCACACAAGATTCGAGACACGGGGGGGATTTTGAATGAATCATGTTTCATAGCCAAGGATCAACCCAAGCATTTAAGCAAGGATTCCCTAGAACACATCCAATGGATCTAGAACACATCATCAACCACTAAGGAACACATCCAAGGATCAATCCAAGCACCGAGCAAGGATTCCCTCAAACACATCCAGGGGCCCTAGAACACATCTAGGGACTTACTACTTGGTCCTTGACCGAGAACCCCAGAAATACACTGGGGGCCCCCACTAGGGTCTTTTTCCATGGCTCTAACTGCTTGGTCCCAAACCAAGAACCCCAGGAGTGTATTAGGGGCCCTATATCTCAGCTAGGGTCTTATTCCATCCTCCTAGAGAATGGCTCTTGCAACTGCACTAATTTCAACAGAAGCCAATCAGAAGGATTGGGATACGATTTTTGCCTCGAGATCAGAAGGGAAGTCAATAGTGACTTCCAAGATTGATCTAATAGATTAAGCATGTTGCAGATAAAAGTATAGAGATGTACAAAGCCTAATTTGTGTCCAAAGGATTCTCCCAGCAAGAGGGAGAATATTATGATGAGACAGTTTCTCCAGTAATCAAAAGAAGACAAACATGATTCATTAAAAGAAGCCGACACAGTGTGAGATTCAGATGGAGCAGGCATGGAAATCCTTATATTTGATATTGAGTTATATCCAGAGCTAGTTGGTGCAATACATTAGTCAAGCCATGGAGACATGAATACAATAGAAGATTGATTTACCTCTAGAGAAAGAGGATAAGCTACCCTCAGTGTCAGTCATTGAGCCACTCTCAGTTTCAGATGAAGTTGTTGCCGTGAGAGAGTAGAGGACATACTCTCAGACAATGAAACAGATAGTGCTTTGTAGAAAGTGTTGAGTTTTGGTGTACCTCGGGAAGTGGTTCTCTTGTGGTTTGGAGCCTCTAACCACAAGAGGTAGATGTTGGTACTCTTGTACTTTGTACTTTATGTCTAATTTCACTTTGACTTAGGAGATTTAAGTCAAAAGTGAAATTTGATTATTTTATCCTAAAGTGACTATTAATTCACTTTGTGGATGAATTGGGGGACATAAAGTGAACTATCGAAACTTAACCCAAAGTGGGTTTTGAGTTGAGATTCTTTTTGAGAGATCTCAACCATGGATTAGATATGGCTTGGAGTGATCCTAGCCATTGATCTTTTAGGTTTCCTTATGATTCCTTAAGAGGGGCACATAGGGCAGAGCAATGGAGATGGGAATGGAAGCAAAGGAAGAGGGAAGCAAGTGTGCCTCCTTCCATGGACGGCTCTAGGAGGCTTTGGCTTCCATTTATTTGTGGTGTTAATGCTTGCTTGGAGCAGGGTGCACACCTAGTAGGGAGGTCATCTACTTGTCATATTGTTGATTGGAGTGTCTTGTTGGAGAGGTAGCACACAAGGGAAGATTTATGTGCAAGGGTTTCTTCTACAAGGCTTTGAGCAGCAAGGGTGCAAGGCTAGAGTGGGATTGAGAAACAAAGGAGAAGGGCACACCATGCTTGGGCGCATTCACCTTATTGGACTTGTATAGCAGCTTGAGAGGGGTTGCCTTTGTATCAGGTTCATTTGTTTCATGTACTTGTTGCATTTCATGCTTTAGACAACACTTATATATATTTGTTGATATTATGGTAGCTTCAAGAGGTATGAACCATCATCATGACCTTTGACAAGATTAGAATGTTCTAGAAGAAAGAAAAGAAATGAACGTAACCCTAGAAGAGATTTCAATTGAAGAGAGATAATTAATATGAATTAATTAGTACCCAGAATGAGAGTTGGCCCAGGCAACCCTGCCGGGATTACTATAAATATAGGGCATCAGTCTCTCATTTGTCACACTTCTCGGAATTGCAAAAAGTCACTTGTGCGCACTGCAGTCTAACAGTCTTGTGCACAAGTCCTGGAGAAGGTGCTATGCCAGTTTTGGGTTGGACTCTCTGATCAACTTTGGTTACTTCTTGCTTGGTGCATTAGCCCTACTTGGCTATTGGATTGCTATAGGATTCTTCTCTCTGTCAAGGTCAAGGTGCTTGGAGGGTGGCTTAGGCCTATGGTTGGGTGACAATAGTGATATTGTCAATGGTAAACCGATCACATCCATTCATATTCTAACAATTTTTGGACCCACACCTCCTTCATTCAATCTAACCATTGGAAGGAAGCATAGCCACTAGGATACTAGCTCGTTGAAGAACTATCGCTAGGGTTACTAGCAAGAGCAGCTTCCAAGACACTACTGCTAGGGTTACTAGCAGGAGCAGTTGCAGAAACCCTAAAACCAAGATCTAGCACCTTGTGATGGAGCATCTCTCCCAAGGAGAATTTATTCAAGGGTGCCCTAGTTCAATGCACCTTTTGGCACTCTCAGAAGACAAAAATGTCAGAGTTGAAGTTTTGGATCAAGGCATGACCAGTCACTAGTCAACCGAAGACATGAGTGAAAAGATTAGTCTTCTACACTACTCAACACTCACAGGAATGATTGAAGATGACATGTGGATAATTGATAGTGGAGCTTCGAGGCATGTGACGGGAGATCAAGCCCAACTCTCAAATCTAAATGAGAAGAAGACATCATACAAGGTAGAGCTTGGAGACAAAAGCACTTACCCAGTGGAAGGATTTGGACAAGCCTCTGTCAAGTTGAAAACAGGTAACAATGTTCACTTAAGCAATGTTTTTTATGTACCTGGTTTAGAAAAGAATCTTGTATCCATATCTTGCCTAGAAGACAAAGGAAACCAAATAGCTTTCGTAGATGAAAAAGTGTTATCTTAGCATAAAGACTCCAACATAGAGAATGCTAGGGTTATTGGAACCCGTGAAGGAAATCTATACAGACTACTATAACAAAATGAAGAAGCCCTTGTACATGATGAAGTCAATCCCAATGAACTTTGGCACATAAGGTACGCTCATATTAACTATCAAGCATTGTCTTTTCTCAAAAATATGGTTGAAGGAATACCAGAATTACAGTCTACACATGAAGGAATTTGCAAAGAATGTGCTCTTGGAAAGAATATCAAGAAACCATTTCCAAGCAGCAACAATAGATCTAAGGAGATTCTAGATCTGATACACTCAGATGTTTGCGGTCCGATGCCAGTTTCCCAGGATAATATGTGTCTCTATTGTTTCTATGATTGCCTCTCTTTCAGTCATCTTATTTAGGAAACTAATGTGATAAATGATTATAATAATAAAGAAGAATCATAACTACTAGCTTTATAAGTAAAACTTCAACACGAGCATACAATTCAACATGTATAATTCTACACACAAGATATTAATTCTCATAATTTGATATTCACTATATAGAAGAACCCAAATTAAGTTCTTGATATACATAACCTAAGAAAATTTGCACATGACAAGTTTCATTAATTTTAAGCTTTTTTGATGATATAGAATAAAGGTTTTGAAAAACCCTCTTGTGCATGGACAATATATGCATTAAGTGTAGAGGAATTCCTCTGTGGTGGATTGGTGTCAATTGGAAGTTTGAGAAATGATATGGTGTTTTGACTACATAGATACAAGGCAATATGAAGTCCACAAAATATCTCTATGGCTTGTATATTAATGACTTACTCAACACAAATAATCCCAAAAATGATATATCATATATTGAACTCTAAAAACCCCTCAATAATTAGAATTGTGTGTATATGTTTTTAAAAAATGTTTGATTTTAAGATTGTTTGTTCGTGTAGTTTAAATAGTGTATGAATCTAATAATGTTTAACACCATCTAAAGTCATTCTCTATAGCACTAGAGTGAAATTTTCTATTAAGGTGGTTGGTATTCATTAGCATTATGGAACCAAAGAGTTGAATTAAGTGGTTGAGTAGAGCATTGAATGAGTCTCAACAAAATTTGGTTGATGCTCAATGTCATATTAAGAATGTGCAAATTGCTAGTAATTTACTTATTGATGTACCAGAAGAATCACATGAGATTTTGTTTAGTATGGATGTTAATATTCAATAGAGGGCTTGAGAAATAGTTTTTCTAGGAGCTTAATTATAGTTTTGAAATTCTAATTGAGAAAGAAAATATGTATGTGAGAGAGAGATAAGTGAGTGTTATCTATAAATATTTCTAAAAAAAAAAAACCTTGAGCTAGAGTCTAACTTGAAAACTATTAATGTTGACACATAATGGTATGGATGGGTACTTTTTGAACCTTCATTGAACTAGTAGTCATCAAAGTGCATGATGGAGGGAAATTTTGATAGTTGGCAATCTTTTGCAAATGGATTTACATGCATATTTGAACTATGCTTATTCAATGGCAATAAAATGTAATTAAAAATTTATCTTACTTGAATTTTAATACAAATGGTAAGTGTAAAGTTTCGAATGATTTGGATTTTATTCATTGTGTTTCCTAGAGGGAACTAGTTAAATTCGATACTCCATCTTTGAAAAAGGAAATACTTCAAAACTTTGGAGGGAAAATCACACCCTTGCCGAAAAAGTATAAAAAGAGCAGATTCAATGTTTCTATTGAAGTTAGAATTTTCACAAAGAATGTGAAACCATAAGAAAATGAACATTGTCTAGGAGGAAGAATCTATAAGAAGCTGGAGAAAGAAGGTTTGAAGAATCGCTATTGTCATATTTTGTACCATAAAATATCTAGAAGATTTTTGAAGGATAAACCAAATATCTTGTGCATAAGTTTCCAAAGAGGAGAAGGAGTTTACTTGCTTAAATCACATAGTTTAAACAAATATTGTATTTTTGCATTCAAAGCTCTTGCAAAAAAGTGGAACAAGGTAGGAATTGAGAATCAATGGACCCCCTATGTGAATATGATGATTGCCATGATGAGTAAATTAGAAATGCACGTGAAAAAATTCTAATTAGGACCAAGTATGGGAACGAACTGACTGAAATGGGTGTTCTTCTCCCTTAACATGTTATTTGCCATCACTAGAATATTATTGGTTGTGTGGGAAATTATCACACTCTAGTGTTTTGAACTCTTTGGATTTGTTGTCCAAGATTGTTGATGGTATTAGAGTATTGGCAACTATGGCTGACTTTTATAAACAACATAGAAACCATCAATATTTTCTACATGTATTGCAAGGCTTATAAGAACGAGCTTTTGGGTGCAATTATTGAACATTTTGCTCAATATTGTAACAATTTACCATTTCATGATAAAAAAATTATCCATGTTGTGATTGTGGTTGAACCGTGATTCCCAAGGGACTAAGGTTGGCAAGAGGAAAATTGTCATGAAAATGATGAAAATAAGACTTTGTTAGGAGGGATAAAATGCATGTAGAGTGATCATGAACATGGGCAATAAAAATAAACCCATAATAAATATCAAGAGTATCATAATCAAGTATAAGATCTAAATATTATGAGCATGTCTTATATTATTTGAATATAATTGCTATAATGAATCCATTTAAATTTAAGAAGATGACGCATTATAGTTATATGTATGTGACACGAGTCGAATGATGGATATGTCTAGTGTGGATAAATGATGAAAAATTACTTCAATTGCCAGTGTTTTGGCAAGAGAACTCTAAAGGATTGAATTATTCTCAATGGCATCACGACATAGGAGGGGCTAGATTTCTTAAGGGACCAAGTTTGGAAAGAAGGGAATTTCCCAAGTGTTGTAGATGGCTATGAAGAGTGGTAACATGATTTACAAGACTAAAAAATAATTACATTGAGGATGTTGTTATTCTAATGGGGAGGAATGTAATGGCTCCATATGAACACTAGGCATGATGTGTGTGTTATCGCTTCAAGTGCATAAGAATGAGCTAAGGCCCAATGAGGTAGGTATGGCAAGTATATGATAAGTGTGTTTGGTAAGTATGGTATGTACCTCAGCATTTGGCTTATTTGGAATAATGTATAATAACATCAATATCAATAATAATAAGGTGCACTTGGGGTTAGAACTACCTAAGAGCACCATGGGGGAAATGAACCAACAAGAGGGGAAGTAGGGTGAGTTCAAGAAATAATATTTTAATGGTGTTTCCATGTGTTTATATCCTAACCTTCCAATCCTTTGTGTATGGTGTGTTTCATGCTTGTTTCTCCGAGATTCTTGGAGAGCACATGCAAATGTTGAATTAAAGCAAGATTTTGGGAAGGGTATTCGCTCCTATTGAGGGAGTCATTTTTATTCATTGATGCATACATTCAATTCTAGATGTGCCATGGAGTGAAGAGAAATCTAGCTTGAGAACTCCTAACAATCGATTTGATTGGTAATTATCTATGGGATCATTCTACTCTATCTTATGATGCCATATACATTGCAAAGTATTAAACCTCGTTGAATTGTTTCCATGAAAGTGTGTAAACCATAACTAGGGGTTATGGGTAATTATCGAGAGAAGATGAAACTTAGTTACAACTAGAAATCCCT
>JASDQU011505844.1:0-10749 GCA_032191745.1 Picea mariana | reverse complement strand
ACATGTTGGTTAAGTGGGATTCATGTGACTAGGAAAGGACTACAATGTTAACTCCTTATATGTGATATCTAGAAATTGGATTGATAAAGAAAGACCAGAGCCATAGACAATAAATTTTCCCTTGTTATTTCATTACCTATCATGGGGGTGTCACCTACATGAGATGGTGCCTATGACGGGGAGGAAAACCACTCTTATGGGGCCATTTCCCCAAGTGCATCCACTAAACAGATAAGTAATGGTTGTTACTATATATATGTTGATAATTGATGTTTTTGCATCTATTATGTTTAAGAAATATGTGTTTTTGTGCTTAATTGGGAAATGCAATTCTAAATTTTGACATTGATTCGAGATGGAGTTCCTATATGTTTGGAAGTTAATTATGTGTGTAGATTTAAATGCTACTACAACCACCAATGTATGTTGTAGAAACTTGAATTATATCTTTGTTATGAACAATGCACTTCAACTGTGCCAAATGTTCAGAATTGGCATTATTGTCACGTCCCTACATTGTGCCTAGCTGAATCTTGCAATCATGCACCTCTTGAGGGCATGAAACACTGCGACGTTTCTCACTTGGCTGCTTGGCAACACCAAAGATACTTCATCTAAACTATTCCTCTTCACCTAGAGCATACCCATACTATGTTCTAGGCTATCGACAAGTCACACTCCTACTCTAGTGAAACTCTTGTATACTTAGACAATTGTTAACAGCTTGACACTTAGTCATATATAAGCATACATCCATGAAACGAAGAGAGCACTTGTGAAACAAATAAGAAAAACACGTATATAGTGTGGGCAATACAAATCGTTCCTAACACCTGACTAAGTCTTATTATTGTAAAATTGTTACAGTATGAGCACTATCATCTCGGTTTACAACTTGGGTAGAGTCACATGAATTGCCTCACCTCACCAAGACACTCATACACAAATTAGTCACACCAAGAATCATTCGTCAAAACATCTTTCACAACTTTTGCGAAGCACCCCAAACCTACATCCACCATAGACTCACTAACTCTTCTCTGCTACAAGACTCCACACAGACCTACGGTTTTGTCTCCTAGCATGCCTCATTCAGACCCGCAACAAGACTTCCCCAAAACTCAGCTCAAAATAAGGTCACCCTAACTATGTCCACAGAATCACCTCAAGGCAACACAAGTACTCCCATGTGGAGCAACTTGGATTCTAGAGGGAGCTTGCCCCAGTTCATCTAAGTCTGCCTCAAAATCACAGGGTTGATCTTTCTCTCCTTGTTCTTCAAATATTCCTCCATTGGTTGTGCGCCCTTGTTCTCTTATATGGACTCCAATGGTCCCCATTGTGAACCATCACATCCTTTGGGTCTGTTGCGCCCCTTCACGAACCATCATGCCCAAACGAATTGTCGCCCCCCTTCGTGGAACTAGTCGCCCAAATGAATCCATGCACTCATCAACCACCAGTCCCCTTGGGACCAACATGCCTTAATATCTTGGTCACTTCATACTTGGGAAATCCCCTTAGCGCATTTGCATGCCCAAGGCACCCACTTGCCCAATTAGTGCAACACTTGGGTTTTGGATTAACCCCAATTTTGTCTCCTTAAGGACTTGGGTGAGTGCCTTTGCACCCTTCTAGTTGAAGACCTTACATCCTCCCCCACCTCAAGTCATTTCCATCTCCAACAACATCCACAAAACCTGTGATCTCCAAGTCTCTACTCAAACTCATGCCCCCATTGCAACTAAGTATGCTGGTAACCCCAATTTTCATGCCAAATGGAAACCCCAAGTTCTCCACAAATCAACCCAACTGCACTGCACCCAACTTTGCGCAATATATTTCCTGAGTTAATGAGTTCACTTCACCCAACTCCAAGGATGAAAGTCACCAACTCTACTGCATTATCGCGTTGTGATGTTGTTTCCTTTGAGGTTTGGTTCTATTATTCTTGTCGCTTCCTGCTACAACTGACTACTACCCGCTTCACTTCAAAAATTTTCCTAAGTGTTGAACTCATCTGATCTTGTTTCTATTCCCATAATTCAACCAACTCTTCCATGTCTTCGCACATTGAATTCCCCATGCCTTGGACTGATTGGGTAGCTAGTCCAATCGTCATGCCCAACTCATGAGAATGCTCTTCCTCATACACGAACTTAGTCTTTTCTGTTGCATCTTTGTCACTCCATCCAACTTCAAAGACTAAGGCAAGTGTCCAACCTCACCTTACTATTGTTTCCATTTCTGATCTTCATCAAGGAGATCATCCACAATGTCTAAGTGTTGCACTTCAAACCTACTAGTGTGTTCATACTTTGACTTCCTTCCGCAATTCAGTTCATCCGCAAAACAATCTCAGACCAAGGCAAGGTTTCCCCTCACCTTACTGCACTACGAACTCACCCCAAAACAAAGTCATCTACCGCAACTTGACTCCATTGTCCACATCATGGATCAATTATCACATCTGTTGCACATAGTTTTCATCGCATCCATGTATGCGAAGAGTCAAGGGAAATATGCACATATGCACATCCAACCAACTCTGGTCTTGTGACTCAAACTGCAATCAAGTCCAAAAGTTTAGCTTCCTTGGTTGAATTCTCTTGATCTTCATCTACATCTCCAGATATGAAACGTCCCATATGCATCAAGAACTTCTTGTTCAAACTGCCTTTACCTCACTACTTCATCACATGTCCATGTTGTTGTTTCTACCTCTCTATGTCTTGGAATGGTTAGGCTTCACCTTCAACCATGTTTCCCGAAAGAAAGAGAAACGCCCATGACCAAGTAATCTCTTCATGCTACAATATGTTTGTCCACATAATCCTCCAAACCAAGGGAATTCCTCAACTTGCCTCCTTTCATTGAGTCACCTCTCCGCAACTCAACACCTGTGATGAGTGCAGCCAATGCACCTACACTCCTCAAAATGTCCCAACAAATTGTCCAAAGTAGAATGAGTCACCTCAAACAACTTCCATGCCTTAGGCATGTTCACACCAATATGTCTACCAACTCCAACTAACAACCATCCTAAATCTTTGAGTCATCACACAATCATCCACAAGTCACCAAGGTGTGCTTTTGCTCATCCAATGTATCATATCAAAGGCAAGTGAAAACCACCCAAGTCACTTGGTCTATGTTCTATCCATTCAGGTTTACTGCCAAGAATTCTTGATTGAATTGTCATCACAACTGTCAATTCATCGCATGACTCAACAAATATGGCTAAGGCACCTCACCCTTCCTCTTAAACTCATCATGTACAGACTTCACTGCAACGACCTACTCAATGCACCTCATCAAAGAGTTAGGCAGCTTCCTCAAGCCACCTCCATCACAAGACTTGTCCAAGTAGGTCACCCCAAGCTCTTTGCATATTCACCCAATCAATATGTCCCAACTTTTACATGACTTCTTTGAATTTGCACCACTTAAGTCACCCTCAAGTACATCAATTTTCACCGCTGAAATAGAATACACTTGAACCACCAAGTAATCTAAATTCCCTTCAAAGAACTCACCACAACACTTAGAAAATGCAAGAACTCAAAACCAACCATACCTTTCCAGTGACATTATTGTTTGCACCCATGGTTCAGATATGTTGTCTTGGACCTTCACATGCCCAAGCAACCAACTCTTCACAAGAACGCCCCTCAATCACCATTTGTAGCTTCACAAACCTGCAAGACCTTCACTGTGATACAAAGCTAAGTCCATCCGTCCACTTTTGAAATTCATCTAAGTCCCAAACTTCACATGCAACTGGTCGAACTCATCTCCAATGTCTTGCCATCTCCACAATTTGGCTTCTTCTTCTTCAAGCCACCATGCACACATTGCCCGGGTGTCAAGTCATACTGCTACTAATTGACTGGTGTAACCCTACGAAGAGTTACCTCATCCAAAGTTTGTGGTTAACCTACTCATCCAAAAACCCAACTCAACTCAACCATTTTTCACGATGATGCACGACACGAAGATGTCATGATGGAAATGTGCCCAACCAACTGCTTGTTGCGGAGCTCCCTAGGTCACCTCAAGTCATTCACCCAAGTGCTTCAACTTGCTGCACCCAGAATTGTTCTCCTTCATGATCACTTCTATGATCACCCTCTATGCTCGCTTATATTGTTATATCTATGACAAGTTGTGTGGCAAATCCTGCATTCATCTGTTTTTCCCAAGTGCTTGGTTCACCCAATGAACTATGTGCCTGGTCTCTTTAAGGTGTGCACAACATGACTGACACTTACATTGTCACAAATCAAACCAACCGAGTTTGTGCGCGAATTTTCTATGCCTGCAAGTCTGCGACAAGTTCTGTGATCACCCACCTTATCCAAGTGCTTCGTTTCACCACAAACTCTGTTCTCGGCCTATAAAGGGTGTGCACCCAGATCAACCTTCCACTTCACTGTCAACAAAACCTCTATTGCAAGTCTTATGCAAAGTCTGCGATGAACTAGTCCGCTCCACTGAACAATTTACCTAGTCTGTAAATGTTCCCACTAAATTGTCTTTGCAACAAACTTCCTTCATATTGAGCTCTATCACCACTGTCACCACCATAGTAGTAGAGTGTGCTTCAATCTCTAATACCACTTGTCACGTCCCCACAATGTGCCTAGCCGAATATTGAGATCATGCATCTCTTGAGGGCATGTGACACCACGATGTTTCTCATTTGGTTTCTTGGCAACACCAAGGATACTTCATCTGGGCTATGCCTCTTCACCTAGAGAATACTTGTACTCCAGTCTAGGTAACCAGCGAGTCACACTTCTACTCTAGTGAAACTCTTGTATACTTAGACAATTGTTCAGTTCAAAACTTAACACTTAGTCATATATAAGAATACATCAATGAAACAAAGAGAGCACTTGTGAAACAAACAAGAGAAACACAGATATAGTGTAGCAGACACAAACTGTGCCTAACACCTGGCTAAGTCTTATTATTGAAAAACTGTTACAATACGAGCACTACCGGCTTGATTTACAACTTGGGCAGAGTCACACAACACACCTCACCTCACCAAGACACTCATACAAATTTTCGTCACACCAAGAATCATCCATCGTAAAATCTTTTGCAATTTTTGTGGATCACCCCAAACATGCATCCACCACAGACTCAACTCTTGACATGTCTATGGCCCAATATACAAAGCACACCACCATATTTTCACTATTAGAATAATCCTCAAAAAGAAGTAGAGGGAACGATCCAAGTGGACTGTGAATAAAACATCCATCAAGGATAACATTTATACTAGAAGGATCATATCGACACTATACCAAAATATGGGTCCATGTTTTTGATGCAAAAAACTTGAAATGAAAAATTGATGAAGTCTAACCTTGATCAATGATTTCACACAATAAATCAAACCTATATGCAAAGTGCAAGGCTAGAAATTGTTGTAGAGAGACCTTGAAGTTGGGTTAAAACATAGGATAAAACCCTAGGAAACCTTAAACAATATATGATTTTAGAATTCTACCACTGTTAGGGTAATGCCACTAGCCAAAAATCTCCAAAAAATACTACTAAAAAGTCAAATCTGGGAACCCTAGTTATGTAGTCCATAGGTCAATGCCACTAGCCAAAAATATCTAAAAATTGATGCTAAAAAATCATATCTTGAAACCCTACTTCTAAAATCACAAAAAAATAATGCCACCAACAAAAATCAAATCTGGAAATCCTAGTTCCAATCTAAAAAAATGATGCCACCAGTGAAAATCTCCAAATTGTTGCTAACAAATTAGGTTCGAAATGCTCATTCTAGAGTCATAAAATAGTTATGATACCAACTATGTAGCAAGTTTAAGGTTGAATCCATCGATCAATTAGAAATTCTAGGACGCTCCTTGTCTAGCCATGTAGTGAGATTTTTACCAAAGACTCTTAGGCTTGTCATATAAACCAAATGTTAGGTTTAAGGGACAGTTCCATTCATCTAAGATAATAGCTACATAGTGAGTTCAAGTTTAAAGGATTTGGTCAGGTCATCTGGTCGATAGAAGCTTTCTTTTGGAAAGAGTGTTCGATGCCAATCACATTGCATATTAATAGAAAATAATGGTGGTTGTTTTACTGTATACATTCTCATTACTCTTGTCGTCATCTGAGAACCTTGTCGTGAAGAGAAAGACTCGAGTAGTTAGTTACCACATTATTGTCAAACATAGCCAATTGTCTTGTGCAATGTGGAAAAAATATCCAATTGTGGATAGAGGCACACTTTCTTAATGAGCGGTTGATCCAAGTGGATATTGGTGGCCACCCACCTTTTCCAACTGGCTCAAAATAGTTTTTTGGCAATTTACTATTTTTAGCAGTTTTAACTTCTGGGGTAATTTTGAGGGTCTAAATGAAGGTTTTTCAGGATTGATCTTCTTAATTATCACCAAATACATAATTGAGCCCCCAAAATGAATCTCCTCGATGATACCTTTCCAACGGGCTATCATACACCTAAAACGGAGATCGTATACAAAAGTTACGACTCCGGGAAGTTGATGTACTAACTTACCCATACGGGGCCCACATGACTTTTGGCGCTTCATCTCCTAGGGTTAGGTTTTTGGATGTCTATGGTTTTGGGCATTCTTGTTTATTGTAAAAATTCCTTCAGAGCCTCATTGTAATCATCTTCTTGCTAATGAGCACAATCGTCACATCTCTTCTTAGAGATAAGCCGCAACCATTCCAACAAGCTTGTTTCCGCTGCATTTTACAGTTTCAACTTATTTCCATATTGAATAGAAAACCAGTTTTACTGTATCTCTATTATTTTGTGTTAAGCACCTGTTAATAATCTATAATAATTTCATTATGCCCATAAAATCTGGATTAGTGGTATCAAAGCGGTTTTCTCCTTGTCGTCTTAATGCATTTCCCCAACGAGGTCGAAGTACAAAGAGTTGGGTCTCAAGCTTGTTTCTCTTGAGGACAAAATATCTTGCATGCCCAAGCGACCTCTCATGGAAAGAGAAAATAAATATGACGGGATAAAATAAAGGGATCCTTTCAAATTGTTGATTGAGGAATCCCTCATGCAACAAAGGAACGAGATGATGGATAGTTTTGCACAAATCCTTCTACGACTACCAACAGGCGACGCATATTCTTCGAGCGGAGGCACCACCCCCTTCAAGGTACAAATAAACTTCGATATTTCTATATTTGAAGGTCAGATAGAAGCAGATGTTGTAGACAAGTGGTTGAATTTACTAGAAGGGTATTTTTCTGTCCATAACTTTTCGAATAGAGAAAATATTACTTTTGCGCTCCTCAAAGTCATTCCCCATGTCAAAGATTGGTGGGAAACTTTCTGTGAGAAAAAGGAAATAGAGGAACCCTCATTATTTATAGTCACAGCCACCTAGGAAATTATTTATAGTCACAGCCACCTAGGAATCCTTCAGGGATGCTATTAAGGAGCAATACTACCCTGTCGGAAGTTATGATGACTTGTATACCAAATGGACCACAATGCGACAAGAAAGAGACCAAGCAGTTCCATATTTCACAAATATCTTTCATAACTTGCGCACCAAGCTGGGTATCAAAGATTCAGAGTGACATCTGGTGCTCAAGTATCACGATGCTCTACATAGATACATATATACTAAAATGGAATTTATAGACATCTCATCCTTGGGCACGACTTACCGATATGTCGTCAAAATCAAGTAGAAGCTCAAACAAAAGATGCGGCAATTTGGGCTTGGGAACCCCTCACAATAAAATACAGGAAAGGGTGGCCCCAATACATAGAAAAAAGGACATAGCAAAGATGGATAGTATTAGGACAACTATTCCAAGCCATAAGCAAAGAAGGGCACCCGAAAAGACAAAGAAAGATATGGGGAAGTGGTGCGACTTCCATAAGAACCCTTGGCATAACACTATTGAATGTCGCTCAAATCAGTCGCTAGTGGCTGAAGTGAAAGCCTCTGAATCAGGTGCGGGTTCAGACTCTGAGCCAGAACTAGAAAGGGGAATATGGATCATTGACGCGGAATCCAGTGTCACCGTTGCTACCACCAAGCTCCAGCCTGGTGAACCAGACAAGCTAGAAGAAGGAGAATGCCTTTTCCATTCACAGATGTGGGTAAAAGGCACCTCACTGCACTTCATCATTGATAGTGGTAGCGAGAAGAACCTCATCTCAACAGAGGTCATCAAGTGGTTGGCCCTGCCGACAATGCCACACCCACAACCCTACACCATTGGATGGCTCCGCCAATGAAGCAATCTCTGCGTCAGCCAATAATGTCGACTTTCGTACGACATCAAGCCCTTCAAAGATCAAGTATTGTGTGATGTTGCTCCTCTCGAAGTTTGTGATGTTCTTTTGGTCCAACCTTATTTATGGAAACGTCATGTTGTATATGAGTCTAGGCCTTGTAGTGTTATTATTACTTTGAATAGGAAATTGTATAGGATACCTGAGGCAGTCCCACCTAGTGCTATTTCCTTGATCTCTCCTAAGAAATGCAGGAAGGTCATCTCTCAGATGAGGAAGTTTGTCTTCTTCGTGATTTGCTCTCAGAATAAGCGAAAGATCATAGCCACATCCAAGGTCTCTGCGGTTGACCTCTCCACACACCAAAAGCAAGTAGACAAGGTCGTGGAAGAATACTCAAATATCTTCTCCTCACCTACTGGGGTACCTCTGCACTGCCAGGTCAAGCACCCCATCGATCTAACCCCCGATGCACCACTGCCCAATGGGATAGTCTATAGCTTCTCTCTGTTAGAGAATGAGGATATCAAGTGATAGATCCAGGAACTTCTCCATAAGGGGCACATCCACCCCAGCTCATAACCTTGCGGGAGCCCAATCGTGCTGGTACAGAAGAAAGATGGAACCTGGTGACTTTGCATTGATTACCAAGCTCTTAATAAAATCACAGTCAGAAACTGATACCCAATTCCTTAAATCAACGACCTCCTTGATCAACTCACGGGGGCCAAATAATTCAGTAAGATTGATCTTAAGTCTGGCTACCACCAGGTCCCAATAGAACAGACAGATGTATGGAAAACCACCTTCAAGTCAAAGGAAAACCTTTTTGAATGGTTGGTCATGCCCTTTGGTTTGACAAATGCTCCAGCCACTTCCATGAGGATGATGTACGATATCCTGTGACCATTCACCAATACTTTTGTACTGGTGTATCTGGATGACATTCTCATTTACAACAAGACTTGGGCTGAACACTTGCAGCATATTCAGCAAGTTTTGCACACCCTGCGGCAGCACAATCTATATGCCAACTTGGAAAAATTCTCCTTCGGCATGGACAGGGTCCATTACCTGGGCTACATCATTGATCAACATGGCGTACATGTGGATCTAGCCAAGATCCAAGTCATCCGTGACTGGCCAGCCCCAACCACACTCATTGAGCTTCGGAGCTTCTTAGGCCTTACTAATTTCTACCACAAGTTCGTGTTGGGATTCTCCCATATTGCATGGGCCCTTAGTCAAATAACCAAGGGTGGTGGTAAGGTGAAATTTACGTGGGGACGGTCCCAAAAACAAGCGTTCGAAGATTTGAAGTGACACTTGTGCTCATCCCTAGTACTTTCACTACCAGGCCTGCAACAACCCTTTGAGATCGAAACAGATGCTTCAGACTATGTGGTGGGCATTGTTATCACTCAACATGACCACCCCGTGGCCTATCATAGTGACACACTATCAGATGTTGTCCGTAAGTACCCTACTTATGAAAAAGAAATGTACTCCATTGTGCAATCCTTTCACCAGTAGAGACATTACATTCTTGGGAAGGAGATAGTCATTCACACTGATCATAAGCAACTACAGTTCATGCAGACACAAGGCAAATTGTAGAATGATTGCCATCAAAGGTGGTCCACATACTTGCAGTAATTCCACCTCAACATCAAGTATAAAAAATGAAGCACCAATCACGTCGTTGATTGCCTCAGCAGACCGCCAGTCATGGCACTCACCATGGTGCTAGACTCCTGTGGCCATGAGATCGCTGGATGGCCTCAACTCTATGAGACGGACCCAGACTTCGCCACCACCCACCAAATGTTGGATGTGAACACAATTGTCGATAATTTCCATCTTTAGGATGGGTTGTTGTGTCGTCTGGGCCATATTTGTGTTCCATCAAGCGAGCGAAGATGATTTGGGAAGCCCACTATAGTCGGGTGGCAGAACACTTCAACGTCGAAAAGATAGTGGCGATGCTACAAAAACATTTCTACTGGTCGAAACTTCGACAGGAGGTCAGCAAGTATATCAGGTCCTGCACTGCCTGCACTATTGCCAAACTGAACATTAAGAAACAGGGCATGTACACCCCTCTTCCTACTTCTGATAGGCCATGGGAATCCATCTCAATGGACTACATGTCGATCCTCCCATCCACCAAGCAGGGAAATGACTGTGTTTTTTTTGTTGTTGATCGCTTTTCTAAGATGGCGATTCTAGTTGCCTACAAGAAGAACATCACAACAGAGGCCACTGCTAAGCTCTTCTTTGAACGAGTTTGGGTACATTTTGGAATCCAACAAACCATTGTCTCAGATCGAGATAGCCAATTTCTCAGCACATTCTGGTCGAGCCTCTGGTCATTGCTGGACACCAAGATCACCAAATCCACAACCTTCCACCCCCAGACAGATGGCCAAACCGAGGTCATAAATCGAATGATTGTGCATATCCTTCACATGTAT
>JASDQU011505843.1:589-22987 GCA_032191745.1 Picea mariana | reverse complement strand
GATTCACTCATGATTCAACTTAACTTGGGACATTTAGTTCATGGAAAGAGACAATAGTTCTAATAGAGGATGCAAAGTGTGTAAAATTATTATTTATTGATTTTTTGGTCTTTATATCTAATAATTGATTTTTCTATTTCTAATTATGGCACATTTTTTATCCTTCCTAGTTCTTTTTACCTTTTGATAACTTCCATAATTCAACTTCATTTCCTAGAACAAAATCCTCATTTCTACATAATTGTGGCCCTTATAGACATGGATTTTTATTGAGTATGTCATATTTATGGTTAGTAGAGCTTACCTTAACATATATTAACTATCTTTATGTTGAATTATTTTGTCGAACTTCTTTCACTCTAAGAGGCATGTTTCAATTTGTAACATGTTCTATAGGCCTTCCTTGACTAGTTCTAGTGCATCCTCTCCCTCTTATTTTAAACATAAAGTTATGAGGTTTAATGTTCTTTTGTTATGGTAATGGTCTAATTCTCTTAGTTTATTATTTTCTTCTTTAATGAGTTTTATATCCAATTTACCTTCTAGAATATTTAGGGAAAACTTATAATTTATCTTTTCTTTTAACTTTTTAATCTTGTCATTCATTTCAATATTTTCTATATTATCAATTTCCCTTCGTAGGTTAGTTGTTTTCTTCATTGTTTTCTTTCCCATTTCTTGTAATTTAATCTCCATTGTTTTCAAATTATTCTCCAACACTATTATTTTATTTTATTTGTTAGGTCTACCCTTGAGAGACTTTGGTATATATGGTATATTGCTTGTATCTAAATAAAAAAGTGAAAAGGAAATAAATATAAATATGCTAGGAGAAGGAACTTGTGCACCTAATTCACTTTGTGATGTGGTATTTCATCATTGTTCTCCCAACATCTTTGATTTACATTCTAGATTCTTAATAGTTGAGCTAGTACATAGACATTCCTATGCATCTAGTTCTTGACAATCGAAGCTAGGGCATGGTATATTAATCTATTATTTCTCTTGTTTCATGGATTTTAATCCCCATAAATTATAATGTAATTGTATAAATGTGATTTAGGATACTGATTTGATATGTTTGGGGCAAAGAGACGGTATTGATTGATATGGTCGAGGCCCAAACTATGTAGATGGTACATTGAAATGATTAATAAAATAGTAATCACTAGTTGCAATATGAGAGGGATGAAAATGATGGGGGGATATTATTCCACAATAGAGAGGGGCCCAAGGGGGAATATTCATGGGTATTAATCCAACCCACACTTATGAAATTATTATCATTGTGTCAACCCTTTATTTTGTTGGTGTGTGTTCCCAAAGCCAATCATTGATTTCATGTCATAGGTTGGGGGTGATAAGTCACATCCGAGATTTATTAGGAGCATCGGGATGAAGTACAATCATCTTTGTGAACATCGAGAGTCAAACAAGCAAGGGATAATAAGGGAAATTAGAGCAAGAAAGGGGACATATTTTATGTGCAGTTTTAGTGCAACATGAGAGTAGTTGAGTGTTGTGAAGAGAACCATCCATGATGCTTGAAGGAAGTCATTATTGGGATGTGTTTTATGCTAGAAATGTGTCTTGTGTGCATGTAAAATAGGTGGTAAGACTATAGAGAATTTTCCTATTGAGGAAATGGCTCAATAGCCTTGTGAAGGCTATTGTGAGAACTCCTAGAGTAGTTGAGAGTTCCTAGATTCCCCAACTATGATATTCCTGGCCAATTAAGTGCACTGGAAGCATTGATAAACAAATGGTAAAACTTGATGGACTAAGAACAGTGAAGGGGGTACATTCCTTGAGTTGTGTAGGTTGTGGGGAAGAGAGTTGGTGGATTGGAACTATTTTTGGAGTAGAACTTGGGTGTTGGGTTCCTGAGTGTGAAGAGTGGAAACCCGAGAGGGACATATCTCATTGTGGACTCATAGCCTCAGCTTATGCATGGCTTGTTGTTGAGAGAAACTAAATAGTAATGCCTATGGCTGGGAGATTCATCCTTCGTATGAAACCATATTTTTATGCACCTGGTTATGTGATATTAAGAAGAAACAAGATATAATGGAAATTACCAATAGAACAACAAAATGTAGAGAATAACACACAAAATGATACATTTATTGAAATGGGAGAAATGTTCACTTGCCTCTTTGAGGGGGAAACCTCTGGTAGAGAAGCCTCTCATGTAGAGGACAAATCTTTCCCATGCCTCCTACTCTTATTTATACTAATTTTGTCTTCTAAAGAACATTCTAGAGGAATATATTTCTAGAAGCGGAAGCTTCTATTAGGTCTTCTTACATTGACTTGTTCATATTTATTAAATAGGCCTTATTAACTAATGTTGGCCTTTATTACATGGAAAATATACTATTCTATGTGTGTGATGGGTTAGGGACGTTAGGTCCCTAACATGCACTCCCCCTTAAAAAGAGCCTTATCCTCAAGGCTTGAGATGACGAAATTTCTGCAGAATAGTAGCTGAATCCCATGTGGCATCTTCTAGTGGAGTATCCTTCCATTGAACTAACACTTCCTGGATGGTACATTGATGCAAATGATGCTCTCTTTGGTCCAATATTGATTGTGGATGTAACAAAAATGAACCTTCTTCATCCAACTTTGCTAGACTAGTCTGAGCATGGAACTTGGTGCCAATAACGTTTTTTAGGAAAGAAACATGAAAAATAAGATGTAGCTTATAGTTGCTAGGAAATGCTAACTGATAGGCCATTATACCCATGTGTTTGAGAATAGTATAAGGACCATAAAATTTGGGCGCTAGTTTTTTACACTGCTGAGATTTGAGAAAAGTCTTCTTGTATAGTTGGAGACAGAGAAACACTTGGTCCCCTTAAGAAAATTGGCATTCAAAATGACTCTGATCTGCTTGCTGCTTCATGTGGCTCTGAGCCATGACCAAATTTTATTTGAGATTAAAAAGAATAGTCATGTGGGATGTAAGATTATGGTCAACCTACTGAAACCTGGATACACCTCGCATGCATGGGAGAACCGATGGTGGCTTATGTTTGTAGATTGATTCAAAGGGAGTGATGTGAGTGGTTGTATGGTAAGAGTTGTTGTACCACCATTCATCTAAGGGTAACCAATAAACCCACTTACGTCATTGTTCGATCGCAACACACCTCAAATATGTTTCTAGACACTTGTTGACCACTTCTATTTGGCCATTCGTTTGTGGATGATAGGTTGTACTAAGATGCAATTGGGTTCCCTGGAGCTTGAATAATTCTTGCTAGAAATTGTTGGCAAAGGTTGGATCATGATCATAAACAATATAATGAGGTATTACATGGAGTTTGAAGATATTATCCATAAACAATTGAGCCACTGTAGATGTTATTAATGAGTGTTGAAGAGTATAAAAATGTGCATATTTGGAGAGAGGATCCACTACCACCATGAAAAAATACTTATTTCTTGTTTTGGGTAAGCCCACAATGAAATATATAGAAATATCCATCCAAATAGTAGGTGAAATCATAAGTGGTTGGGGTGTGTCAGGATTTTTGACAATCTCACCCATAAAGGTGTGGAAATCATGTTTCATATCATCCCAGAAGAAAGAGCATTTGACCCTTTCATAAGTTTTGGTAAAACCTGAATTCCCTGCAATATGAGAAGCATGAAACTCAGAGAGCGCCTTGGATTTAAGGGTTGACTATTTGCTTAAATATAGGTGACCTTTATAGACAAACTCTTCATTGTTCCAACAGTACCCTGAAGTAGCTTGGGGATCCTATTGCAGTATTTGGATGAGGCTGGAGATTTGTGATCTTGCAACCATTCTTGGAAAACAACCTAAATTCAGTCGACGACAATGAATGAGAGGGAAAATAGGGACATGTATTCTCCATATGGAAAGAACATCAACCACTACATTTTATTTTACCTGTTTGTAAATGATCTCATAATCATATCCAAACAGCTTGGTCACCCATTTTTGTTGCTATGGGGATGAAATTCATTGTTCCAAGAAGTAATTTAGGCTTTGATGGTCTATTTTAATTTGGAAGAATTGTCCCAATAGATAAGGGTGACATAGATCCACTACATGAAAAACAAGGTAGGGCCATAGAAGAGTAGTGAACATAGATTCCTTCAAGGCTCAGAAGTAGTGGTCTACTGTTGGAGTCTAACTGAAGGAATTATTTTTAAGAAGAGCGATTAGGGAGGCTGCAATTTTTCCATAATTTAGAACAAACTTGCGATAATATCCCATTAAACCCAGGAAACCAAGTATAATTTTAAGTGTTTTAGGGCGAGGCAAATTTTTCATAGCTTCAATTTTCTTAGGATCCACCTTTATACCATCCTTGCCAAAAATATGACCCAGGTACTCAAATTCAGAGACGCCAAAAGCACATTTAGACTGCTTGAGGAAAAGTTTTTTCTTGGAGAGGTGATGGAGAACTTGATCTACATGGGTGAGGTGGGATGGACACATTTTACTATAGATGATAATACCATCAAACAAAACTAACACAAAGTGACATAGGAAAGGATGGAAGACATGATTCATGGGACTTTGAAAAGTGGAGGGAGCATTACAGACACCAAAGGGCATGGCCAATAACTCATAGTGTCCCTCATGAGTACAAAATTTCATCTTGGGGATGTCTTCCTCTTTCATACATATATAGTTGTAGGTTGAACAGAGGTCAAGTTTGGTAAAGTGTTGATCCACACTGAGTTCATCCAGAAAGTCATTTATGAAGGGAATGGGGAATTTGTCTTTGATGGTAAGTTTGTTGAGGGAATGAAAATCAGGACACATGTGCCAAGTGTCTTCCTTCTCGAGGACCATGAAAATAATGGAATAATATGGGATGGTGCTAAGACAGATAACACCCGTATCTAACAATTCGTGGAAAATTTTCCCAATTTCATTTTTTAAAGCAAATGGTTGATGATGAGGGAGAACATTGGGAGGAAGAATGCCCTGAGGGGGTTTTGAAAATAGTGTGATGGCATGAAAGGATACCTTGAAGGTTTGGGTGTACCAAGGCTGTCTCAACTGCTTGAATTGAATGGAGTTGGGAAATTATGCCAGAATGACTCTTTGAGTAAATTTTCCATACGGTGGGAACTGATGATATTTGAATATCCTAATCTAATGCCTTGAAATTTATACTATTGTTCTTCTTGTTGGAATTGCATTGTGAACTCCTTAAAATCCATGAGTATGGGTCCTAGGGTGCATAACCATTCCACACCAAGCATAATGTCACAACCAACCATGTCAATAAAAAACATGTGAGATTTTAGGTTATACCGACCAATTTGTAGGAACATATTCTCATAATGCCCTCCACATTTCATGGAACCACCATTCGAAATCATGATTTGAAAAAGCTTTACAAGATGAATATAGAAATTGAATTCTTGGGCAAGGAGGCGATGAATGAAATTATGAGTGCTACCACTATCAACTAGGATTATGAACTTCATGTGCTTAATGTAACCAATCGATTTGAGGGTTTGAGGAATAGAAAAAAACAATGAGAGATTGCAGCAAAATCAATAGTTCAACTTTGGGAGGATTAAAGGGAATCATAATATCATCGGTTGGGGGTAGCATTGCTTCAAATGAAACCTCAACATATTCATCAGAAACATCCTTAGAAATGGACATAAAAGGTTTATGTTATGTACACTTATACCTTGGAAATTATTTATCATCACAATTATAGAAAATACCCTTGAGATGGTGTTCATCCATTTCTTCCCGCGTTAACTGTGGACCTTGAGAGGAGTGGCCTTAGGGGTAGGGGTGTTGGGTTTAGGGCGACAGACAAAAGTGGGTTTTCTACTCTGGGCCAAGATGACTTGTTGTGCCTCCTTGGCACGCTTAGTGGCTTCCAACCAAGTCTAAAGGCGAGCCATGATGACCTATGTGGGAATTTTATTCTTGAGTCCAATGATAAATCATTCCCTGAAGAAAGCATATTTCATGCCCTCCATTTGGAAAGCCAAGTGCTCAAAGGTAGAAAGAAAATATTCCACTGTTCTAGACTATTTCAACTTGGTCATACATCCTAAATGGTGGGTGCCTATGTCAAAGTGTTAATACAAATCTGCAACAAAATGTGACTAAGCAACATACTATTAATGTGCATTGCGATACCATTTCCAACATTTCCATTGTTGGCGTGCAATTATAATACCCTAGTTTCGAGTTATCTTAACCAACAAAACCCTTCATACACCGACCCTTTTGACGTCACCTCCATGCAAGTGAAGTCTCACACAAGGCATATATTGGGGCTGAAGGAACCAAGTCTCTTCAGTAGTGAGGGAACATGAGGCACTTTTCTTATTCATTATTACTTACAGTTCCATGCACATTATTTTGTATTTGTTCTTCCTTGGTTACTTAGTGAATTCAATTATATATTACCATTATACTTCAAAGTGTAACAAAAACCAGTTACTATAACATTCATAACTATTGCATAGTGATCATACAATAAGAAGACCTAATCTAACATGAATAAAGGGAATATTCACAATCAATCACTTAAAATATGAGAAGACACAGTAATTAACATGGTTCACCCAAGTTTGGGCTATGTCCACAATGGTTGGCTTCTTTTTTATTCTTTCTATAATTGTCTCAGGCTTGTGCACTTCACTTATAACAAATATATCATGCTATCTCTTTCTCCATATTTCCCAGCCACTCTACAGCGAAATCCTCTCTCTGCATCTTCTCCCTAACAATCAGACATGGACTCTTTCATTATCATCCTATTCTATCACTCTCCTTACAAACCAGTCTCTGATCATAGAAAAAATAAATTCATCCCAGTCGAACCTCTCATAAAACACTCATTAGATTGGAACACCTATTTTCCCAACCCATTACATATTTATACATGAATTCTATGGCTTAAACCCCTATTTTGCTCACCCCAAAACCCTATTACAAATCAGGACAATTCATGTTGATTTTCTTATTGGGGTTTTTTTTCCTTCTTTTACATCTACATGCTGCTTTTGACTTCTTGACAACTCGTCTTTTTGCTTTTGGCATGCCGAAGTGTTATCCTTCCTTTTCACCCACTTACTTATCTTTATTTATTCTCCTACTATATTCCTTTGATTTATTGTTTATCTAAGTATATTCTTACTATGCATTATACACCTAAATGATCCTTTACCGCACACCCTGATCCTTCCTTGTCTTCTTTATTCTATTTTTGCACATATCCTCGAAACTTCTTATTTTTATGAAAACTTTATCCAAAATTCCTATAAATTGAATCCAAACTGCCTATCCAACAGGCCCCCAACACTCACTTGTGGCTTGTCCCAAGCCACTTAGGCCTGTTGTGCACTTCTCCACATGCCTGTATGAATTTTTGGGAGGCGTTCTTTACTATCACAACATCCTTTATTATTTCTACCTATGTTCCCAAAATTTCTTCTACACCATGTGCAGTCAGGGTGGTGATCTTCTCTTATGTGTCATCTACTACTTGCTTCACTTTTCCTTTAGTAGTTGTAAGTTTTCCTATCATCCTTAGCACCTCATCTTGTAGCGGTCCTAATCACTTTTAAAGGATCTTATGCTAGTCCCGTAATTTTTCAATTTCATCATATGACTTTGTTTGTGCCAAAATTCTCATCATTCATTCAACAGGTGAGAGAGTGTTTATGCTCTCTGAAGCCTTTTGTGCCTTTTTCTGCGAATCTCTCAATATGGCTTCCACAACCTTCATTTATGGATCCTCCACCGGGTTGGTATAGATCTCTGCACTTTCATCGCAGAGCTTTGTGCATTCCCCCTGTAGCTTCTTGATATTTTCTACTTATTTCATCATTGTTCTCTCTCTTCCCGCCCTTTCTTCTAGCGGTGTTCCTGGTTCTATATGCAATTTCAAGTCCTCAATTTTTCTATGGAAGTATTTGATGACTATGCTTATCCTGGAGACCCATTCCTCCATGGTCGCATACACTACTAATGGTACTTATGGAATTTCCATATACAACTTTTGGATGACTTATTGTGTCTTTTGTACCATTATATTGTCTCCATCCTTCTCTTTTAAAGATTTCTTAGCCCTTTCCTTGGCCTCATTCTTTTCCTTCATCACTCTCTCCACTTTTCCTTCAATTTCACTCTTTTCTTGTACAAAAGTTGCATACTATTGTTGTAATTGAGCCCTTTCCTCCATCACTTTGGTCATTTCTTTATTTTCTTCATCTACATGGAGCCTAGTCTCATGAAAATTACCTACTTATAAGATTTCTAGTATGTGTATAGGAATCTGTGACACTAATATATTCAGGTGGCTCAATGTTTTAATATGTTCTTACAGTTTGTGAATTGGTAACTCGACTGTGTATATCTCTATTTGTAATGTTCGATGCCCAACTGTTATCTCATTCAGGGGTGGATTGGTAGTTTGTGCTTCATCAACCAGACCCATGGACTATCATTCACTCGATCTACACTCTGGTATTATCCTGGCTGCTTCCAAGAGCTTCTACACTTATGTTAAGTATTCCTACACTTGTTGATGCAATTATTCTTATTTATTTTTTGCTTCCCAAATGGTCTCCTCTACAACATCCCTTACTTGGTAGTCGATTCGGTCCATGTCATCATCGATCAAATTATATACAGGCATTTCTCTGTGTTCTTTGGTAATTTTGTGCGCACCTCCTATTGGACCCTTCCCCATTGTCTTTTCATTTTATTCATGTTGTGGGGACTATTTTTTGCGTTGCTTCTGTTGACATTCCTGGCGTATTTCCTGCATCATTATTCTATTCATTTTCTTTCCCCTCGTCTAGCTCTTCTTCATATTCATCCCTATCTTGTTCTTCTTCCTATTTCAAGTAGTATTCTTGTTCCACTATAATTTTCCACTCGTCTTCCCGATCATTAGAGATCAGGCATACATCATTTGATGTTAATTTTTAGTTGGTATACAAAAACTAACATGCATGGTCTCTTTTTGATTGAATGTACATATGATGCATCCATGCTTTGAATCGAGCAATATCTTGGTACGTTTCTATTGTCTAGGCTATGATGCATAGTGTATGTTCTATTATGTACCTAATCGCATCAAATTAGACATAGAATGTAACATTGTTATATGTTTGTCTCCTTTTGTTTGTTGTATGCCATAATTTGGCATACCGCGCAACTAAATTAACTTTTTTGGTTGTTCTTATACATTGGTAATAACCTGTTTCCTGCCATACTACTAGTGCAATAAAAATAAGAAGTCATGCATAATGAAACTTTGTGCCTTTCTCCTGGGCCTCTATTCAGTTTTTAAAATCTTGATTAACAAAAAATGTAGCCCAATTCATGTGTAACCCCTTTGCACATTTTTTCGCGGTTGTGACTACTGCAACTAGTACTTCATCCTTGTGACATTTCATCAACAATTTGGAGGCCAACACTTATATTGAAAAGAACACAACACCATTTCTTATGTCCACGACATACAACCCCGTCTTTCCTCTAAAGGTGTTAAAATGATCCTTAATGACTTCTAATTTTTCTTTCTCCCTTACTTTGTTGGTGAACAATGTGGCCAGATCCTCTCCTACTTTTGGTAATCCTGTGATCCACACAATTAATTGGGTATCATACAATACAGGTTGGTCAAGCCACAACGTTCCTCCATGGACGCAATTGAGTAGTAACTTGACACAGACATTGATTTCTAGGCTACATCCAAAGTGGGGAATCTCTAGTAGGTTCAATATCCCTGACTTCTCAAGTCTTGTTTCCCATGACTGCAGTTCAAGCAGTATTTGTCTTGTTCCTCGTACACTCTTAGTGCACAAACAATTTTCCCTTGCTATATTGAGAAACTTCTACTCATTTGTCATATCATGATCTGCAATATTGAGGGGAACAATATTTCCTAGCATGTCCCCTTCAACACTTACACCATGTGAGATTGTTGGTGTGGCTAGTGGGTATTTTCCATATGTAGGTACTTTAACTTGAGGTGTGGTGTATTTTTGTGGTGCTATATAGTCCCTGTGAAAGATCTCTTGTGAAGTAGATGATCTCAGTGTTTCCTCAACCACTGGTGCAATTGGTGGTATTTTTAGTTGCCCGTGTACTGCTGCTGATGGTGCTCCAACTTTCATTGGGGCCATTGTTCCATGCGATAAGTTTCTTCGCTTGCTCTATGTTTGTTCTAGTGCAATTGTAGTTCAACTCTGAGTCATCTTTGATTCTCTCCAATTCTCTCTGTATGCTCACAACTCTAAGTAATTGCAAATAAAATTCTCCATTGGGCCCTTTGGCACTTTTATCACCCTTCGAAAAATGTATACTTGCTTTTGCGCCCAACATAAGTGTCGAATATAGTCAGAATATACCATTAGTACTTTCCTTATGGTGACATTAATGCTAATCCTGCACTGGATTTTTCCTTGGATTTTCCAGTCTGTCCTGATCCTTGGAGGCACCTTCTATTTATGACTACGTGTCTCCAGTATGTATTATTATTTATGGATTTTTAACTATTGTTTACGTGCTTTAATGGCCTTAACAATTTTTTCCCGCACTAGAACTTTGCACACACTTAGCTTATTTTATGTTGTTTCCTTTATTTGTGTGATATGTCCTTTATCTGTGTGATACTTCTTCTTGTTTCCCTCTGAATTTTTAGTTTTTTTTCCTATTTTTTACCTCTCTACTATAGTAGAGTTACTATGATACATGTGTTCTAGCGTAGTTCGCATTATTGTGTAGATGGTTGACTGCCTCTAGAGAGTTTCAGTTGAATTCCATTCACCATTCCTCCAAAGACTTCTCCATTCAAGGTTTCCAACTGCACAACACATGCCTTCGTCACATGCTGAATCACATAGGTCCCTAACCAATGCATTCAAAACTTTCCTGGATGATGCATAAACTTATCGTCATATGGTAATAATAATTACCCCACTTGAAACATTTTCTATTTAATGTATCTATCATACCATGCATTCTAAACTTGATTATGGAATCCTGTGACAAACTGATCTTCCTCAAGATATACCAACTGCGACAATATCTCCTCCACTACACCTGAGTCTGAAATATCAGTAATTGTTGCAATGCATAGGATAGGTAGAATAAACTCCATTGGAATCACTTCTTCTTTCCCATAGACCAAACTAAAAGGTTTCTACCTTGTCAAAATTTTTCTTGTAGTCCCATAGGCCCATAAAACTGTAGAAACTATTAAGTCCCAATCATCTCCTAAACCAACAGAAACTCTTAAGTCCTGTAGGCCCATAAAGTTATAGAAACTTATTGTCATGGAGTAATAATAATTACCCCACTTGAAACGTTTTCTATTTAATGTGTCTATCATTCCATTCCTTCTAAAATTGTTGATGGAATCCTGCGACAAACCAATCTTCCTCAAGCTATACTAACTGTGACAATATCTCCTCCACTACACTCGAGTCTGAAAGATCAGTCATCACTTCAATGCATAGGCTAGGTATAATAAACTCCATTGGAATCACTTCTTATTTCCCACAGACCAACCTAAAAGGTGTCTACGCTTTCAAATTTTTGTTTGTAGTCCTATAGGCCCATAAAACTACATAAAATCTTAAGTCCCAATCATCTCTTCCTATGTTGTGGAACTTTGTCAAGGTATTCTCTAGAATTTTATTAAAAAATTCTACTATCCCATTGTTCTAAGGATGATATGGGGTTCTCTTTTGATGATGAATTTGAAATTCCTTAGTCAATGCTACAATTGTTTTATTCAAGAAGTGTGTTCCTTTATCACTAAGTAGAATGCACGAACATCCAAATAGTGTGACTACATTCTCAAATAGGAACCGTGCAACAGTCTCCGCGGTGCACTCTATCACTAAAGCTTCTTCTTCCCATATGGTCAAATACTCTGTTGCAGTGATTATGAACCCTTCCCCTGATATTCTTGTTGATGGGTTGATTATTCCAACAAAGTCTATTTCCCATTTATCAAATGCTTGTAACGTAACCTGTGGGTGTAAATGAATATGATCCCTCCTTGATGGATTTCCCACCCTTTGAAAAACATCATATTTCTGACAATATTCTTTATCATCTTTATGAAGTGTGGGCCACCAGAGCCCTGCACACAAAATATTTTGCATAGTCTCTTACCCCCATCGTGTCCTCCTACAATCCCTTCTTGCACTTATGTGATTATCATGGGCCTTTCATGTTCCATCACACAACGTCTCAATATTCCATATGAACCTAACTTGTATAATTTCCCTGCAATCAACTGATAATATACCTCTTTAACTACTAATTTTTTGTTTTGCACAACTTTCATGTCGAACAGGGTCATTCCTGTACTTAGAAATTGTACAATTTCTATGAATTAGTCATCCGCCATTTTAACTATAAATAGTTGTGCATATGGTAAGTTTTCATCTAAATTCCTTGCATATTCTCCTGATAGTATGTGCGATAAGTGATTAGGCCCTAAATTCAACTTCCCTGGTTTCACCACAACCTCAATATCATATTATCGAGGAGGTACCAAATCTCACTTGCATTAGTCTTCAAAACTGTGACCAATCTTCCATCCCCTCTTTATGTGCAACCCACCATCTAGTTGGATTCTCTTTTAGGACAAAATCTAGTGCTAACATCCTTTTTTATTCGAGTACCTACAATTCAAATTCCTTTACAAAAAATATTATGTTATTCAATCCATCATACCTAGGAGGATCACATAACTTCATTCCAATCCAATGTAATGATCATGTTATGTGTGCACATCATCTAGTTGATACTTCATGCATCCTCTACTTCCAATGTTCCATACCTTCCCTTGAATCTGATACACACGAACTAATAATTAACCAACTTAGTTCACTATATGCAGTGGGATTAACATAATCATCCTGCAAGTTCTCCTACATACCCCCCCAACAGTAGATTGTTCACTAAGTATTTTAGTGAAGAGTGGTATGTATACATTTTAAAATGAAAACCCAATAAATAATGTATAAACTCCTGCGTATACCATTGTCAATCCTTCTCATTATGTGGTGGTGTAATTCTTCTATGCTATAGTCATCCTCCTACTTTCAAAAGTGATTGGGTGATCTATGTTTCCTCCCCCTGGTTGAGATATTACTGTGCCCAAATCTATGAATGACACATCTACGTGAACATAGAACTCCTTGTTCCAATCTAGAAAGATCAAAATCGATGCAGTCACTAATTTTTGTTTTAAGGTGTCCAAACCCTTCTAACATTCCTCTTTCCAATGTAACTTCTCTTCCTTATTCAACAACTTCTCCATAGGTGTTCTGATATGTGCATAGCCTTTGATAAAATTCCTGTAATATCCTGTGTGACCCAGAGTTTCCATTAGTTTTCTGACTGATGTAGGTTTTTGTAAATCTAGAATCACTGCAATCTTGGCTGGATCCACTAATAATCCTTGCTTGTATACCACATGGCCCAACAAAATTCCAAACAATGCACCAAAAATACACTTCTTCGAATTCAACAAAATATAACATTGTCTACACCTAACCAACATTAACCTGAGTACTTCTACATGATCCTTAGGTATACTAAACTTAGTCCAATAATCTAAGTATACTTCAAGGAAATTATAAATAAATTCCTGAAAATATGCAACCACAACTCTTGAAAAAAATGCAGGGGCATTCTTTAGTCCAAAGGGTATCACTATGTATTGATAACTTCCCCACTCTGTCACAAAATTAGTCTTGTACCTGTCTTCCTATGCAATTTTTATCTAATGGTACTGTGGGAATCCATCTGTGAAAGAATAAGTCTCTTTACTTCCTACATTCTCTAGTACTTCATGTGTGAACAGTGTTGGGAATGGATCATGTAGACATGCATCATTCAGATTCCTCAAATCTATGGAAATCCTAATTCCTATGGTTTTCTTATCCTGTACCACGATTGGAATTATCCACTTTGATTCCACCATGGTTTCGATCATCCCTTCCGCCAATATTCTCTCTATTTCCATTTTCACCTTCTCATTGTACTTCATATTTAACCTGTAAGGTCTCTGTCGCACTAGTTTAACACCTGGTTTCAAAGGGATATTCATCTCTCCTAGTTCCTCAATTATCCCCTTCATCTCTAAGAATGTAGTTGGGAATAGGTCTTGATACTCACGCAGTAAATTTGCAATATTCTCCATTGTTTCATCACTCCATTAATCTTCTCTCTATGCAAAATTTGGATTATCTCTCATCCCAATGTTTACCTTCCACATCTTTATTGGTTGTTTGTATGCATCATAATCAATATTTGTCCCTTATAATGCGCATTCTCCATCATTTTCATGTACTTTCACATTCATGGGATCTTCCCCAACATTCTCTTCTTTAGCAACATTGTAACACTCCAGTAACTCATGGACAATCATAGAAGCTTTATTTCACACTGGTACCACCTCCATCGGTCCTTCTTCTCAAAAGATATTAATTCAAATAGCCTGTAGCACTGCATCTAATGATGGATATTCATGTTCAAATGTAAATTTTACCTTGAACCTCTGATTCAAATCCTCCAAGTTGGTTGTTTCTCTCCGCATTTCCAATTCCAAATACCAGTTCTTCATAGTTGTATCCAGTGTGTGTATAAACATGTGTATCCATTCCTCCTTCAGTGTCGAGCTCCATCTATTTCTCCACTGCTCTACATGATTTGTTGGGTCACTTTCCCCTGTATACTTCTGCACAATACTATCCACCTCAGTACCAAATCTCACTTTCATTAGTCTTCGACACTATGATCATTATTCCATCCCCTCTTTATGTGCATCTCACCATCTGGATGGAGTCTCTTTTAGGACAACATCTAGTGCTATTAGCCTTTTTTTGGGGGTACCTGCAATTCAAATTCCTTTACAAAAAAAATTATTTTAGTCAATCCATCATACCTGGGTGGATCACATAGCTTCGTTCCAATCCAGTGAAATGATCAGGTTATGCGTGTACATCATCTAATTGATACGTCATGCATCCTTTGTTGCCAATGTTCCAAACCTTCCTTTGAATATGATGCACACGAACTAATAATTCTCCAACTTAGTGCACCATTTGTAGTGGGGTTAACATAATCATCCATCCACAAGGTCATGTTAGACAAGTTTTCAATGTTGCTTCCTCTTGTTGTCTCTATGTACCTCTTTCCTTCTGTCGGGTCCAATGGTGCAGTAACCTTTAGGTATCCTACCTCAAATATCATTTCCCTCCTCTTTAGATTAATGATCGTTTGATTATCAAATTCCCATTCGAGTCCCATTAGTGTTGGATATGGTTGAATATAATCCATTATCTCAATGACTTCAAATTATACCACACTACACACTCCATCTATATTCACAGGTATTCCTATCAATCGACCAATTGGTACTATCTTGTGTCAATTCACTAACCTTAAATGAACAAGAGACCATATTATTGTGGGTTTCACCATCATTTCCCATGTATTCTTTGGTAGTACATTCACATAAGATCCCAAGTCTAAAATATATTTATCCACATCATATTCCCCAATCTACGAAATTAATATGAATTCTTTGTTGGTCCTCTTTTTGTGTAGTACCTGATTGACTACCCTCTCTACGATAATAAATTCCCTTCCTTGTGCGCAATGATTGACCATTTCATATAACACATTCAACGTAGTTTCATCTTTCATTAAATCTACACATTTTTTTAAGAATTCTTTTAGAGTTCTTACCTTCCCAAGTGGCTTATCTGGAATAGTGTAATCTCCAACATGAGGTGCAGATGATGTTGATTCTACCCAATCCTGTCCAAGTAACTATTTTCTTTCCCTCTGATACATCTCATTTTCTTTTTGAGGATCAAATTTTGGCATAGGTCCTATTGACTTCCTTACCCATTACTCAACCTGCTTCCCTCCATTCATCGTATCATCCCCTTCTCTATCTCCTTCGCGTGTAACAACTGTTATTCTAAGTCTTTCATTGCATTTTTCAGATGATATTTTATGTACATTGTGATTTGGATTTTGGTTTTGTTTTCCTCTTTCCTTCCATTTCGTAAGTAGTTAAGGACACTCTTCTGTCACATGGTCCAACGCTCTACAATATGTACACAATGGACACAGATTCGGGCAGTCACAAGTTGAGTGTCGTGGTTGATTACAATTGTAACATATTATTGGTCCTCTTCCTCCTATGCCAAAATTTCCTCTACCTTGACCTATGCCAAAATTTCCTTTGTTTCCTAGATTAAATTCTCTTTGATAATTATATTGTGGACCAGCTCCTTTTTTCGCAACATTCTCCTCCTAGATTGTTTACATGTATGACATGCTCTCTCTCATCAAATCGAATGTGCGAAAATCCTTCTCTTCATGTACGGCTGACTTGTAGAAGTTGCAAAACAAGTTCCTTGGCATACTTTGATATTTCTACAGTAATGGACACTCAGTTGGATTATGTCCCCATTTCTTACATATTTCACAATATCCCCCTCCTAGTAATGGATTTGGTGCTACATGTTAGCACCCAAAAATTTCTTTGGGTTGTATCAAAGAAAAGCCTCAGGTAACTATGTCAACCAAATTTAGATTGTATTCTGACCTATATAACCAGAGAGGGCTCTCTCAGATGTTTAATGTCTGGTTATAACTCAAAGGATTCATCAATAAATGCACAGATGTCAGATTCTACAATAGGACAAGCTTGTTTTTTTCTTAAAAGGGTTGGTAGGGAAATATTGAGGAAGAAACCATTGGGAAATGGAGTCAACTTCTGAGATATATGTGAAGATTAACACAACTACATATTCCTAAGGGAACAGAGGAAAAATAAGCACACCTTTTCAACAATAAATATTATTCAGATGATGGCAAGAAAGAAACAATAAAATCCCATTATGAATGAGAGCATCTAATAAGGATGAATTTTCAATTGTAACTTTATAATAAATAACATAAAGGATGACTACAATGAACAGAGAACCTAACAAAGGGTGAATTTTAGACTTGCAATCATTAAAACATGACACCGAAATTAACTATATAAAGGGAGAATCTATTAAGGATGAATTCTAATCATTTACTCTTAGCTATGCTTAGAATAAAGAACAAAGTGAAATGAATCTGAATTGGGGAAAACACACTGAAATGGGACACCATGATGAATCTCTTATATCAAAACATTCTTTACTTGTATTAAAATTCATGAGAAATTACAGAGTTTTCCAGCTACAAAGGAAGGCCTCTCTCCCGCTAGTCCCAACCCCATTTACATGAAAATGATCCCCATATATAAAAAACTAATATCACCCTTTGCTAATAAGGTCTAACTACTCCCTCCTAGAATCATGTATCTGATTTATTTGAAAGAGAACAATAACTTCAACGGATTTACTAAAAATAGAAAACCCGACTTTGCCAAATAATTACCATAACTAAAATATTATTTACAATCATTGATCATGATAAAAATTATACCATATGGTTGTGATGAGTCATCATGTGCACTTTTGGACACTCTGTCACCCTTTCATAACAAGTATGCTATGCAACAGTAACCCACAACAAAAACGCAACAGACTGGGAAAATAGGGGTACAATATGACATCATATATCCCTAATAAAAATATTTATTTTCAAAACTAAGAGATTTTTTTGTAGGTAATCCCGTTATAAACAAAAACCTCTCTCATCTTCTTGAAATCCGTCTCCAACTGGCCGAAATATGTGTCGTACAAACATGTCTTAGAGAGGAAATCATGAAAACTAAAGTAAAAGGCTCAAATATTCCTTCGAAGCTCCCAAAATATGAAATTTTTTTCAAATATGAGAGTTTTTTATTATTTGGTTTGTCCTCGGTAAAAACCTATTGGAGATTTTCAAAATTCCTCTCGAGTTGGTCAGAAAGTTATCTTTAATTTGACCACTAAACCAATCATTTACGCAATGCACCCTGTAGCCTGTGTGCAAGAAAATTCTATGCACGACAAAATCCTTTTCATGACAACATGCTCTGCATGAAAACATCCGATGCATGACAACATCCTCTGTAACATCCTATGCACAACATCATCCTCTGTGCGACATCATCCTCTGTGTGACAACATCCTCTGCATGATGAAATCCTCTGCACGACAAAATTCTCTGCGCAACGCACATGTTGGGCCTTGGTTATGGAGAGAAGTGAATATCAAGGAATAAAGGTGAAGTATGAACTCCGCAGAAGGAACATAAATCGAGGAGGGGTTGAAGGGTTAAAGAAGCAAAAAAGAAGGAGCGAAGTAAAGAAAAATTTATCTGTTGGAAGAGAAGATCAAGGAAGACAAAGCAACAAAGAAAAGGGATCGTGGACAAATCAACAAGTGGAAAAAATTATCAATGAGTGCTTTGGAGCACCACATGGAAAAGGAGGAAGGACAAGTTGGCGAAGCCTTGAAAGCATGGGTCAAGTTGACCTAGGGTTTAAGCACCTAGGGTTTTGGATCTAGGATTTTGACACCTAGACTTTTGCCATGTAATGTAGAAATAAAGGTATAGAAGACCTGGGAGGGTTCGTTCTAAGTTCCACTACTACATATGACCAATTTTTCCATGGTTTTTCTTTGCTATTTCCACAGTCACACTTTTCACAAAAGCAAAGACTATTTTTCATGAAACTTTTTTTGTCGCTATATCCACGAACTCGTTATTCATGGAAATAATGATGAAATAAGCCCTCCATGTGTCATCATATTCAAGATATTTTTACGTTATAAAGAATTGCAATAGCGATGAAAAGTCGTGCCAAAGTAAAAAAATTACCAATAGATTATGACGCAGATGCCATATGTGCGACACAAAACTGTGGAAAGTTGCGACGAAAAAGCATGGCAATAGAGATGAAAACATTTGGCAGATAAAATATTTACTATGCAGATGCTATATGTGCGATGCAAAACCATGGCAAAGTGTGACGAACTTTCGTCGATATTGCCACACTTAATAAAACCTATTCATTTCCTTGCGATGAACGTTCACCGATATTTCCACACTTAATAAAATACATTCATTACCTTGTGACAAACTATCATCGATATTTCCATGCTTCCTATAGGTTTAAAAAAAAAAAATCCACATGAGAAGATGGATGTTGGGATTCGTGGTTGACCCATACTTAATATTTTCATGTGTGATTGACCCTTCAAAGGGTTTCTTATGTGAGAAGGGCTTATGAGAGGGCGTTTTGGGACTTATTAGGGGTATTTCTTAGTGGACCAAAAGGGAAACCCAAGGCACATTGGGATGAAGGGGAAGATAAAATGCATTCCCTTAAATGAATGTTTTTAATTGAGATATTGGGTCTCTGAACTAGAAGTCAAAAACACTTTGGTAGGGGTATCCCAAGGGGACAATATGGGAGATGTGTTTTTTTTAAATCTATCATTATCCTTGTGACAGTGGGCCAACCCTTTACTTATCCACTTCAATGCACTCACAACCATTAATCGATATTAATATATACTGGTCACAATAATTACCTTGAGTATCAATTTTAACCTATTAATGTGAAGGGATAATCACAACATGAGGTTAAAGGAATTCACACCCTTTCAACAACTATGCTTGTAGATTTTTGGATGAGGAACTTGTAGGCTTGTGGTTGAGTCATTCCCTTACCAAAAAAATGAAGGTTAATCGCACTCCTATGAATGAAATAAATCAAAGTTGTTCCCATGAAAAAAATTGTAACGCTTTGAAAGAATGGTAGATCACAACAATGGAGCACTTGTTTAAACAAAGACACTTACACCTATTCAAGTAAAGGTAACTCACCCTATTCAAATGAAGGTACATGATACCATATAAATGAAGAGAAACGGAAATGTTTAACTTGAAGGGTAGTTCACACCAAATCAAGTTAGTGTGATCACAATGTTTTGAAATGAAGGGTGATCACACTACTCTAGGTGATAGTTTCTCACACCACCCTAAATGAATGATGATTGCACTTGTTGAAGTTGGGATACTCACATTAATGCCAACAAATGGTAACAAATACCACTATAAATGAGTAGGAATCACACATGATTAAGGGGAGATAGAAAATATTTCACTTGCAGTAATGCAATTTGGTGGGAAGTAGAATTGATAGTAGTATATGTTATAGTCTAATTTCCACCCTACATGCCAGAAGGAAATCCAACATAAGATGAAAGTCAAAATACATTTCTTGCTCATGATTTAGGACTTTATTTTAGGGTCTTCACGTGGAATATAGGAGAAAACATGCGATGATATTTTTTGGTCGTTTATAATGCAACAAGCAATGATCCCTGCAACCTTCTAGATTTGCAAAGTTATGAAGAGGAAAGAGAGGGATCAGTTGTATCTTTGTGGCATGGGCCTAGAAAATCACAGCATTCGAGTTTCCAGTGGGTTCTAGAAGATCTATAAGCTCTCCCAAGCCTCTTCAAGGATATATATAAAGAACGAAAGTCTTGAAAAAGAGGGGGAAGAATATTTTGCAGAGTTATGATGTCCAATTATAAAGGTGATTCTCTAGTCACAACGGCCACAATCAAATTTCCTAGTCAAATTGAGAAGTTGAGGAGGAATTAGGAGCAAGGAGAAAAGATAAATGATTTCACATCCAAGGTATTATGTTTGATTTGTTTCCTACATGTTAATGAATAGATCATTGGTTTCCCCTAAATGTGTTTGTATTTGATTTGTAAATGGTTAGATCTGGTCTCATGTTAAATAGATCAGGATAGATCTAGTGAATTGGATTTTCTTAACATTAGGACATAAAGTAGATCGATAGTTTTTTGTCTTCCCGTGTGTAGGAAGCAGATTATAGGAGTTGGAGCTGGATCTTAGGAGGTGCATCAACTAAATATGTGAGGAAATCATTGGTCATAAGGTATTCTTACTATTATTCTTTGTTAAAAGAAAAATAATTTGTTGGCATCTAGGGAAACCATTAGAAGTCTATCCCCATCGTATTTCTAGGATCAATAGGCAGGACCTAGGGAGATCTAAGTTACCATACTACTGATTTGTATCCAATAACAGTCTAGGTAGATTAAATGTTTGGAATGTAGAAGGCCAAATGATTTGGCATTAAAAGAATCTCTAAGGGGAATTAGAAGAGACATAATCTAGCATATAAATTTCCAAACAATGGATTCAACCATGGGAGAGGATGGGGGACATAATTAGAATTAGGGTAATAGGGCTCTATGGAATTAAGTGGATCATCTCCCACCATGATTTTATAATTATTATGAAGTGGGGTATATTGAAAGGAATTACTTATATCCTCATCGTCCTTGATGTGGGTACTACCAAAAGAAAATACATAATACACATGATTGTAGAAACATAGTTACTATGAATGCTAGAAACATAGTTACTATGAATGCAAGAAATAGAAAACCTTCCATAATTTGGCCACTAAGCCAATGCATGATTCTACTAATATATACAGTGGAAGATGAAGTCAAAGAATTTTTGAAAAGTTTTCTATAGATAATAGACAATGATAAATCCACAACAAAGTTAAGGGAGGTCCTTGGGCCAATTTTTGAGTCACCAATAGAGGCACAAGATAGGCCCTTAAACCATGTTTAGTGAACAAGGTATGGAAAATAATTTATCTTAAATGCATTGATTCAATGATATGAAGTGTGAGAATTTATGCTCGACTTTGGGTTGGATGTTGACATCCTACTGAAGTAATCATGGGAACTCATGGGATGACCAAATTGGGTCAACTTGTTGATCTAGTGGTAGTTGGTGAACCAATCACACATTTTCCCCATTTTCAAATTGGATAGATGGAATTTTATCTCGATTGTGTGAATATTTATGCTTACTTTGAGTTCATTTACATAGTAGATGACAAATATCCATACCTAGTATTGTAATGGATTGATTGGGAAGTTGATAATGATTTCATTTGTTAATAAGGGTTATTGGATGGTATATTCATTGGATCTAATGTAGGGAAATATATTTGTTAAATAGATAGAAGAAGTATTGGATGACTAGGATAGTTGGAAGACTACATTAATCTCACCATAGGATAGTTGGAAGACTACATTAATCCAACTACTAGTGGAAAGTTGAGTTGGGGAATAGTATTCTCCTATGTCATTTATTCCAAAGTGTCCATTACTTTTGGGCCGCTAGGGAGTATGAGAATTAATTGGCACGAATATGCACACTACCAAATTCCATTAAGTGGATTCATGTAGAGATTAAAGATCCACTAGTGTTTAATGGCACAACTAATGCCACAAATATTATGGAACACATAACTTAACACATCATGTTTGAATAGAGGGTATAAACATTGGATATCACTTTGGTATATATCCTTGAATGATTGTGGG
>JASDQU011505842.1:12519-27474 GCA_032191745.1 Picea mariana | reverse complement strand
TGTTGGCTTTTCATCTTCCGGGGTTAGGGTTTTGGATTTTATTTATGATAAAAAATCCTTTGGAGCCTCATTGTAAAATCATCTTCTTGCGAATGCGATTAGATGACACATCTCTTCTTAGAGATAAGCTTCCACCATTCTAGCGAGTCTTTCACTCTATATTTTTACAGTCTTTGTACATTTTCTCTCATTAATAGAAAATTGTGTATTACTGTATCTCTGTGTTTATGGTTGCATCTATGATACATTTCTGTTATATTATTGGATATCTGATATATCTCTTTATATTTCTTTGTTATATCTTTGCTCTCATTTCGTGCCGAAAATAATTTGGATCATATCTTCTCTCTAGAGGTTTTCTTAGATGTAGATCAGATCCTAATGTGTATACGATGAAGAACAAAGATTCAATTCTATTGATAGTTCTATATGTAGATGATTTACTCATCATAGGGATCTCATCCTCCTCTATTATTTTAGTGAAGACCACTTTGCATGACAGGTTTTCTATGACATATATGGGACTGTTACATTACTTTCTTGGTATTCAAATTGGCCAGAATGATTCAAGAATCAAGATGTATCAGTACAAGTATTCAAGAGATCTACTTGATAGGTTTCAAATGACATGTTGCAAGGCATCTCCAACACCCTCTTAGTGAGCAATTATACTAGAGGATGTCGGTCCATCACCCTTGGTTGATTGTACTAGATATCAACAGTTGGTGTGGAGTCTTCTCTACCTTACACACTTTCGATCATACATCTCTTATGTAGTTGGATTAGTTTCCAGGTACATGCAGGAGCCTCATGAGCTTCACTGGAAGGAAACAATGAATATTATCAGATATGTCAAGGGGACTACCAGTTTTGGTATACACTATGCAACATGATCTTCATTGGATTTTGTTGGTTACACAGACTCATATTGGGAAGGAGATAATGTAACATCCATATTTTCACTGATGACATTTTCATAAAATTGATTATTATTTGAGGACACCTGTGTGCAAGTGATCCGGATAAACATGGTACATTATGATTATCTGATTTGGTTTATGAATTTATGCTATGATTGAGTATTGAAATTTGTTATATTATTAATATTGATGTATAGCATTGACATATATTATGATGAGGTTTCCTAAGTGTGTAGGAAACGTGATATGATGAGGATGTTGATGGCATCGACATGATTCCATGGACTCTAGATTGAGTCAGGGAGTGGAATAATGACTTTGACTATGAGTACTTGATTTTATTATGCATGTGTTATGATGAAGATTTCAATTATGGATTTCATGCATGGTGACGCTTGCTAATACGACTCACATATGGAGTAAATGGGTCATACACAAATATCAAATAGATTAGAGAGAGGTGTGGCAACATCCCTGTCACATCCTACTAGCACTCTCACCATGACCTCTACTGAAGGTTAATGACTACCTTGTTCTTGATAGGTTCACAATGCCATGAGGGAATATTGAGACAATCGCTCACAAAGATTTATGAGGGGTGCACAATAAGGAAGATTCTTTATTCATCAGTAATCCCTTAGTCTCACACAAGGTTGACAAGTGGAGTATTGACTCCAAGCATCAGACAACTTCCAAACTAGTTCGAAAGGCAAGTGGAACCCTTGGAGCACATAGATGCATCTTGAAGGGCACGTCACATGAATAAATTAATGAGTTAATAAAAATCTAGAAGACCTTAGAGAATAAAACAAATACTTAGAATTGATAGAAAGATAATATAAATTTATACAAATTTATAAACTGGAAAAATAAAAAAATCTAAGTCTAATTGTTATGCCTAGATGAATTTTATAAAAAGGGGTCTAAGGCATTTTAGACTAATTAAAATCTAGAAAAGGGAGAATAAAAATTAAGACATGTGCACAATGTGTGCATGAAATTAATAAAAATATTTTTTAATAAAAATAAATTATTTCATGAGAGAATGAGTTGTCAACATAGAGTTAGAATCCTAAGTCAATCTATACTTTAAATCCTAACTAAGAGAAGAGTCCTAATCAAACTCCAACTGTAAATTAGTTAGGAGACATAAATAAAGGAGAAATTGGGGAACTAAGGGACAACTAAGAGAAAATCTAGGAACTAATTTAGGAGGTGAGGAAAAATTCAAAATTTATTTAATTAAAAAAAATTAAAACATGCGCAACTGGAGAGAAGTGTGACATGTGTTGAGGGTGAATAATTTCTAATTTAATTATTAAAAATTATTTAATTATGCATGAATTGACAAGTGTCAAGACAAATTTTCTTATAAAAATAAGGAAGAGTAAGGAGGAAAGGACCCTATGGTTGGATGATTGAAATACTGTCAAACTTTTTATGACTAGTTTACTTGTGTGACTTGGGTTGCAAGATTTGCAAAAGAGGTGGCAGCCTCTCCTTGCCCATCCTTACCCGGTAGAATGAATTTGACTTGGCATATAGATTGATTATCCTACGACCACGATTCCTTCTGTACCTGTTTTTTTAGTTGTACTTTGTGATTAGGTCATATAAAGCTATTGGGTTTTGTATAGAACCAATAATGAATCTCTTAACTTACTTTGAATTTTCTTCTTCAAATTGTGGATTTTATTGTAGTGAAATTGAAGAAAGATGGGCTAAATCCCCTGGCGAGCAACGATTATTGTTGAGCAAGTAGGACACTGTAATACATGGATTGTGAGTTATAATATTGTATCATAGGGTGTGTACATGGTTGTTTAGCATTAATTGTGAAAATCACTAAATGACCAACGATTACAATCGAGTTATGACATTACGTGCGACCAAGGTTTATCCGTTTTAACTGGAAGTTATCATGGGTAACATGGAGTTGTTTCCATTTTCAATACTTGATTTAAAACACATTTTATATAATCTGAGCAACTTAGAGTTGTCCCCAGTGCTGATTATTGTAATTATGAATATGATTGAAACCTCATAATCATTAATATTGTCCCTTCTCCTTAGAATGCTTTTCATCATTGATTTTATTTCTATTTAACTATTCGTCAAGGAACGTTGGTTTAATTCTCTTTCCTTGGAACATAGGATTACTAGTATGTAGTTTTGATTAGAGTAGACATACATTACATATATAAATATATGTACATCATAATTTACAATATAAAGATTTTAACTAATCAAGAGAAACAAAAAAGTGAATTGGACTTATTGATTTTTATATTAGTAATTTATATTAATAATCTATATATTAAGGATTTGGTGCTAGTGATTTATATTATTGATAAATATTCGTTATTAAATATATTAATGATCTATATTAATAACTATATTAATCAAATCGTATTAATTATTTATTATAATTAATATGTTATATGGTTGTCTCGATATTAAGGACCCAATCTAATGATTGGTAATATTAGTTTTAGATTAACAGTTTTATATTTAATATGTTAAAAGAAAAAGAAATGGATTAGATGATTTAGTTATTTTTAATTTGTTAATATAAAATACAAAATAAATAAAGTGTAACGTTAAGATAAATTAATAAAAAAAAAATATGTCACTTTCCTTGTTTTCGCTTACTCATTGGTGTTTCATTTACTGGAGGGTCGTTACATATAGCATTGATCACAAATCCACTTCAATATATGTCCTCTACCTTGGATTAGGACCTATTTTTTGGTCAAGTAAGAATCAATCAAAAATTGATTTATCATCCACAAAGGCAGAGTATAGGGGTGTAGTTAATGTTACTACTTAGGCTATTTGGTTGCACCCCTTTCTTATAGAGTTGGGAGTTAATTTTCATCGTCTGATAGTTATATGGTGTGATAATAAAATTGGTCTCAAGTTGTGTAGAGACCCAGTTCATAGGTAGCGAACCAAGAACATCAAAGTTCATATGCACTTTATTCAAGGATAGATTCAGGATGAAGTCATTGATATGCAATTGTTCCCATCTTTAGAGAAGGTGGCGAACATATTCGCAAATCCTTTCACCGAATAAAATTTTGTCTCATTGAGGGACATTTTAGGAGTGAGGATACATCATCTTAGTAGTTGAACATGTTAGCATTCTTTTCTTTTTAGCAACATATTTTGAGAGGAGGGGGGGAGTTTGTTCCCACTAGGTTTTCCCTCTATACCTCAATTTTGTTCAGTTGTTATGCATCTATACTTGTACATGAGTACCTAACATGGCTTCATATTGTTAGGAATCATCATTGTGCACAGCTCGGTTGTGTTTCAGGGGGGTTGTTGTGTTACATGCTCAACTACATACTTAGTGTAACATCCCTCTCTTGTGAGCACATGTTATTGACTTATTCTTTGAGGACAGTTGCACGCAACTGATCCAGTTCTAGTATATGGTTGTTTGTTTCGCTTATGGATTCTTATGATGATGTCGATGGATTATGATGATATGTTATTTGATATCTATGTATTGACATATGTTATTGAAGAGTTTCCCCTAAGTGTGTAGGACATTTGACAGATTGAGGATGTCGATGGCATTAATGGACCTCCTTGGAATCCGTATTGAGTCATGGAGTGAATTTTATTGGTTCGAGTATTCCATTTATGCATATGTGACATATCATCGAGTATATAATGATGTTGTTTATGGATCATTGATAGTGTCTCATTGATGGATGTTGGTTGAAGATTGCTTGCTAATCTGACTCACATAAGGAGTAAAGGGGCCATGCATAGCAACCAGATATTGAGGGAGAGGTGTGGTAGCATACATGTCACAACCTAGTAGCACTCCCACCATGGATATAATTGTAAGTTAACGATTACCTAGTTCAAGAGATCCACAATGTCGTGAGGGTAGATTGAGACAGTCACTCATGAATATTTCTAAGGGGCACACAATAGGTAGGGTCCTTATTCCTTAGAATCCCTTAGTCTCTCACAAGGTCACCTGAATGGAGTATTGACTCCAAGGGTTGGACAACTACCAAATCCAGTCAAAGGCCAGTGGCACCCTTGGAGCACAAAGTGCATCTTGAAGGGTATGTCACGTAATTAAAATTTGAATCAAAGGCGAGTGGCACCCTTGGAGCACAGAGTGCGTCTTGAAGGGCACATCATGGTATTTAAAAAGGTGAGTCAATGAATTTAGGTGACCTAGAAAACTTCGAGTGAATGTTAAACCTTGTAAAATCTTGAGCATTGTCGAATTAATTAATTGATTAATTAATTAATTAATTAATTAATTTATTAATCATAATCCCTAATGGTCTAAGATTTCACTAATAAAAATTTAACTAAACCTGGTCTAAGTTAATGAGAGGACAACAAAACTAATTTTTAAATTAAATAATAAGGGGGTGAAATAAATCAATTTAAGAATCGATGAAAATAAAAATAAACCTAAAAGAGTGATTCAATACACGTGTACAAGTAATTACCAAATTGGAATTTAAGGTAAAATGGAATAAAGCTAAAGGAATGGGTACACATAGAAAGGAATCTAGAGTCTAGTCTAACTAGAGAACATTCGTATTTTAACTCAACTCAGTTTTAGAAAGGCGTTAGTCATTAATTGGGAATAAAGGGACAACTAGGAGTGATTTTAGGATGGGTGAGGGAAATTGACTTTTAATTAAATTAAATTGTGGATTTACTTGTGCAACTACGGGAGCAGGTGACAAGTGTATGGGGAGAATAATTCCTAATTAAATTTAAAAAAATGAATTAAATGTGCAAATGGAAAGTTGTCACTGAGGAAATTCTATAAAACAAATGGTTGAGTTGAGGGGGGGAACACACTGGTTATAAGTAAGGTTATGCCACATAAATTTTGTCTGATTTTACTTGTGAGAGTTGGGATACCCATCTTGAGAGTGAGAGTGGTGGCTTTACCTTGCGAGGTGAGTTGGGAGCTAGAGGATTTTGGTTGTGTTTGTGTGTGGCCCCTTTGCGGCTTGGGGGGCTAAGGGGGAAGAAGAGTATGTCTAGCGTTGGCTGGGAGGTACCAGTGAAGTCTTCATGGTTAGCAAGTGGGGAGATGGATGGAGCGCAAGCATGGGAGAACATCTTCAAATTCTCATCTTCGGTTACAGTACTTATGTTGAGATTGTAAAATTTTGTTAAGATTTTTAATGTGTATTGTATTTATTTTAAAATAAGCATGGATCCTTAAAACCTTTCTCGGTGTTCATCATTAACTATATAGATATTTACAATGCATATTCTATTGAATCTTGAGGATTTCGCCCAACATTTTCTTGTTCTTTTTCCCAGCAATACGAGTCCCTTGGCATTTATTTTCCCTTTTATGTCTTTGTGATTTTTTATTTTAAAAGTACCTGGTGTGTTGGGGGAAATCTTCTTTTCGTTTACCTTGCAAACTCTTTTATTTTGAAACATCCACCCAGCATGGTATCCATTCAATTTCCTGGCATTTTTCTCTTGACATCCTCCACAAATTTTGAAGTGAATATCCTTTGTGAATTTACTCTTCCCTCAGGGATTTTTAAAGGTGAGTATCCTCTGCATTTTTCTTAGTGAGCTCAAAAACATTTCTTAGAGATGTGCAATATTCATCTTTGTTCTCACTTAAAGCAATTCGCCTAGCATAAACTAAACTCTACGTCTTTTAATGGTTCGCTAGAGTGATATCTTATCTCTGCATTTTCCCAATAAAATTTGCACAACTCTTCCTTCTTAAATTTTTGAGTTGGGTCGAAATCTAGACTTTTTTTTTATCATTCATTCTCTGCATTTTCTTGGGGGAATTTACAACTCTGCGCCCTCATTCATTTTCTCAACGATTTTACACCAAACCCTGCATTTTGCATGCTTTTGCCTAGTATTAAACCTCTTTTTTTTGTTTTGTTAACATTTCTCCCAGCATGAGAAATTACCATGCTATTTCAACTGTATTCACCTCTGCATATTTCCCTCAACGAAAATTTACCTTGTGTCTCTGCGATTTTCTCACTAAATTCCCAGGGATTTCATTTTTTTCCTCAACTACGTTTTAGTTTGTTTTCTCTGTGATTTCCCACTTATTTACTCAGCAATTTCGTTTGTCCCTCAACGAATTTAACAGTGTGCTCCTTTGTGTTTTTCTTACCTTTTCACCCAACAATTTGTCCCATTTTTCCCATCAATTTCACCTGACGAGTTTATCCCTTTTATCTCTACACCAATTGCTTGTGGTCAGGATACCCTTAGAGAGAGTTTTTATGTGTGTTGATTGGAAATGGTATACCTTGTGTGTCATTCCATAGCTCAACAAAAATCTTTTTAAACCTTGCAGGTTTGTCTTTACCTCGCGATACCTCTTTACTTGGGCTTAGATGGCATGGCTAAGGATTCCACCTCCTTATCATTTTAATAGAGTGTGTATTTATTCTTGCACTACACACTGGAGTATTTAATTATGATATTTTCATTATACCTTACTTCTTATTTCATTTCTCTTGTAAACCATTAATTAATCATCTTTTTAAACTTATGTAGATTGTATTGTAGTTATCTAGACACACTTTTTAGTGTTATTTATTTTAAAGTTCATTACTCTTGTAGAATGGTACAATAATGTAGTTAGTTTCTATTCTTGGAGACATCTTATTTATGTTGACATTATCACCAATATGAATGGGATACTTCTAACTAGTACTACCCTCTACTCATGGAAGACCTACATGAATCCTTGTAGAGAACTAAGAGTTGATCTTGATCACCTCTGGAGCCTAATTACACCTTTGGAACCCCTAAAAAGAGACAACTGGGATAACAAATGATAACCATGTGGACTCATTGGCATATTATTTTTGAAGATATTAACTTCCATGTTCAAGGAATTGGCAAGCCAATTTTGAAATAGATTCCCTTGGGCCTTGGAAAATGATAATGAAACTATGATTGGGCAATTGATTTCCCTTGTGCCACTAAACAATGTTGATGAATGATTGTTTTAATACTTATATTTTATTTCTCCACTAAACTGTGTTGATGTATGATCGTTTTAATATTGAATTCCATTGCACCTTGGATTATGATGATGAATTAGGTGATTAGATTTCTTACGCCATGGAATAATGATGATGCTTAATGATTATGACTTAGGTTACTCGCGTGCATTGTAACAATGATGATGTATGATTTACTTTGTGATTAGATTAATGGTGAGCATTGAATGAGGTTGATTTATGTTTAATCTAGTAATTAGATCACGCACGCACCTTGAAATAATGTTGATTATTGTTGAATTCAATGATTGATTATTCGTGCGCCTTGAAGTAAAGTAGATGTCTTCTTTTGCACCTTGAAAATAAAATAAAGTTGATTACATTGTGCCTTAACTTATGTCATTTTATGATTGATTTAGTAATTAAATTCTCTCACGCCTTGGAATTTATGTGATGTGTGATTGGATAATAGAACACTATTGTGCCATTGATTATCGTTGCTGTTGTTGATTTAGCTAGTTTGTTTTTGGAATTGATTGTGTTAGTGGGATGTAGACACCTCCTTGTTCCTCAGAACAGTCACCAGACCTGAGACCTTAAATGGTCAAAATCAATTGGATGAATTATAGGATTGAGCATTGCTTATGTGTCTTGGAGGTCCTAACCTTGCAGGGTAGGTTGGGTGGACAGTTTCTCTGTGTTATCTTTATGTGATGAGTTGATATTGTGTCATCATTTATGATACTTGTTGATTATGTGTCATTATCTAATGTGATGATGTGTTAATTGTGTGTCAATACTAATTATGTTGATGTGTTGGTGGCATTGTTATTGATTACGATGATGAGTCTCTTATAATGGTTTTAATTATGATGTCATTGATTATGCACTGCTATGAATTATGTGTTGACATTACTTTCCTTATGTATCTAATGTAAAAAGAAAAAAATTACCTCTTGTGCTTTGTTTTTCCTAGTTGTAACAGAGGGTCGTTACACTTAGTGAAATACTCATTTTTTTCCTTTTTCCTACTATTTAGGAGGATTGCTATTTATAGCATGTCTACTTATAACATGTCTATTTATACCATGTCTATTTTTAGCCGATGGATTCCTATATGTAATACCATGGGAAAATAACATGGGTTTCCAAAACCATGGGCTCATAAACTACCATTAGGAAAATTCCTATTTTTTAGCTACCTTTAGGCCAATTCCTATTTTTTAGCCACCATTAGGCAAATTCCTATTTTTAGGAGATAATTCTTATTTCCTTAATTTTAGGATATATTTCCTATTTCATGGCTATAGAGTGCACTTTATTAAGAATATTAGACTCCTAGGGAAGTGCACATCACCCATCTAATACTTGGAGTTAACTCACTTCACTTCTTTAGTGACTTTCCATAATTATTACATTCTCACTCAATTAGGACTTTAATTCCATTCTTGGACTCTAGTCTTATTCTAGGATATTTTTTCTATTATGGAATGGATGTTGACTTCATGTAGAGTTCTCACTAAGTGTGCACCTATATTTTTTACCTTTTCTTATTATTAGCAACTTTTGACTTTAGTTAATTGTTGTTATTGGGAGAAGTTACTTTTTTACTTGAGCATGCACATGGAAATCCAAACCTAGTGTGCATTACTCCTCATGTGAAGAGTCCTATAGATTGTACTTATTATCAATGATTAATAAATTGTGATTAGATTTGGGTTCTTAGACTCTTATGTGTGAAGATTGATTCTATTTTTCTCTCTCCTCTCTCTCTTTTTCAATTAGCTAGTGTCGTATTTCCTTCTCACAATTAGATCTTGGACTATGGTTTAATTCTACAAGACTTCACTTATTTTTGGACATGAGATATTTTGAACAACCATTATTTTTGGAAAACAAGATGACTTATTATTTTTTGAGCATATATATATATATATATGGGAGTCACAAGTATTCTTTGGAATACTTTAGTGTCGGTTGATTGAATATTTATATGTTATAAACATTTGAATGACATGGGATGCATATTTTTATACAAAGGAACACATTGATAAAAAAAATGATACATAGGGGATTCTTACCTATTAGTTATTATTTATTTAAAAAAACCCTAATTACAATTATTTATCATCTATCTCACTTAACTACAAGTTTGTTAACTATCTAACTAAAAGTAGTTGAACTAATCAAAACTACTTTTGAGGAATAAAAGAAGAACTTGTGAAGGGAGAAAGGGGGAGAGAATATAGAGGCATAACTCTGATAAGGTTTTCTCTTACTCTAGAGTGAGATTACATTCATTTGTTTTATTCACTTCTGAATTACTTGAAGATTGCTTCTTTCTAATAGCGGGATTTTACTGAAGGTGGAAATAACAAGGAATGAGAAGCATATATTATTGACATGATTCTTAATGTAAATCACTTGTTTTGATAGCCTGTTCATTCTTATTTAACTTCTGAATTAATTTTCAGTACTTATTATAATTTTTTGTGGAGTCAAGACAATGGCATAATTGTGGCTTGTTGATCCAGTTTTATAGTCTTGATATTTACTTAGAAGACACCAATAGTATTTTTGTGATGTAACATTCCACCTCTGAATTATAAGTCTTACTTTGGTCCTTATCCACACAAGGGTATGAAGAGAAAGTACTTGGTTGTAATTCATAATTGAATTAATAAAATCTTTGTTGGTTTTCTATCTCAATTTTGGACTTGATGTGTAAAGATTATTTCAGATTTGTCTTCTGATATTTTTCTGATATAAATATTTTAGTTACAAACATGTTTTATTTTTCTTTGATACAAAAACAAATGCATAAAAGTAGAATTAGCCCCAAGTACATATTTCTTGAGGACTAATTGATATTTTTGTAAATATTATAAATATAAGGTAATAATCCTGTATATCTTGCATTAGCTTAGTAGGATTCGAAAATGTTGTTATAAGGATATCCATTCCTTTTCATCAAAATTTATTTGGTGACCATACTGGGGAATTAATCCACAATTTTTTGGCATCTGTATTTTATTTTCTATATTTATTTTTCTCCTTTTTATTTTTTGATTTCATGAATTTGCATGTTGTACGACAACCCAACATTGGAGATGGTTTAGATGATCATATTAGTATTTCTTTGACTTTGTTTAATCTGATTTTAGAAACTACTCATGGTCATGAAGAACTTCATCATTCTTGGGAGGTCATTGCTAGAGACGTAAGAATTTATGAATAGTGGGAATCCCAACAAGGGAAAGCCCAAAATCATCCACCTCAATAAGAGGTTGTCATATGTCCTCTAGATTTCATTCTTCTCGAAGAACAAGAGGTCTATATTTCGAGTTCAATCCTCTACTTGAAGTTGGAAGAAGGAAAATTGTTTTAGAAAATCAACAACGTAAGCTTCAAAGATTTTTATCTGACTCTTCTACTTCATCAATTTCCTTAAATCCTATATCTTTCAAGATGGAATATTTAGGTACTTCTCCTAGCATTAGTCCATATACTTCCCCAAAAATATCTCCTTCATCAATAATTGGAATTATTTTTAGTCATCACATCCTAGTTTAGTCCGCAAAAAATATTTCCAAAGTGATCAAGAATTTTGGTTTATTTTAGTTTGAACAAGATGCAACCACTAAACCATGGCATGTATCTTCACCCTTGAATATTACACCAGCTACAAATCCCCTTCCAAATTTTAAGGATCATTTGCCTAAATTCTCAGGAAATGGCACCATTTCCACTAAAGAACATTTGATTTCATTTTCTAATGCATGTCATAACATAGGTGCAAACGATAATGACACTTGCATGCACTTGACAATTCTTTAGAAGGGAAAGTTGTTGATTTCTTCAAATTACCTCCTAAAATATTTTTGACTTGGGATGAATTGACTTGTTGGTTTAAATCAACTTACAAGTAGCCTAAAATCCCATCATATTTATTACGGGAATACAAAAACATTTTTTTTAACAATGGTATAACAACCAAGTCTTTCAATCTCCGCTTCACCAAATTATACAATCAAATCCTTGAGTTCATGCAACCTCATAACCAAGCTGATTTTATTTAGTACTATAACGCATTACCTTCTTCTTATCATCAAATATTAGAAGAGAATAATGTAACAAATTTAGGGTCTTCACTTCAAACTCTTTTAGAGTATGAAGAACAATTGGAAAGAATAGGTATTCCCAAGGAAGATTCTATAAAACAAACTAATATGTCTACAGTTTTTCATCTTGTTCAAGATATGAGAAATCAAATGATTGATTATGAGAGGAAAGGTGTCACCTCAACTTCCTCTCCTATTGAGTCTTCTTCTCAAGTTTTTTTGAGAAATCATCCAACTAATTCTACATTTTAATATCAACCAAATGCTATTCTCTCTAGGGCTTGGTGTAATTTTTGTGATGATAATCATGAGGAAATTACTTGTGATGTTAAGAAAAGGCACAATAGAGAATATTTGGCCAAAAAAATGAAACATATGAAAGCAGGTGCATCTCTCTTGGACATGGTCATCGTTCTTGTACAACAAAAACATATGAAGAATTATATGGAGGGTAAAACTTATACAATAACTAGTTTATCTGAAAAACATGATGGAGATGATTCACATGTAAATAAGTTAGGTGTAAATAATTTTAGAAATTCTATTTGTATTTCTGTAAAAATAATGGATATGATAGCTCAATGTTTATTAATAGATGGTGGATCTGTCCCTAGCATAATTTCCAAGAATATTATGGAAGAACTAGGACTCTCTTGTACAAATGAAAACGTGAGAAGTATGTTGTCCTATAATAATCAACAACACATGATGATTGGTGAGATCAAGGATGTAACTCTAGGCCTTTGTGCCCATCCTGAAATTAGAAACACGTTGAACATTCAAGTAATTGATATGCTCGTCAATAATTATTCCATTATTTTGGGTAGAGATTGGTAGGCTTTAATAGGTGGTTATTTATCGTTAGATGGTTCACATATGTCCATTCCCAAAAATTTAAAGAATATCATTGTTTTAAGGGAAGAACGAATTTCACCATATATTGAGAAAGTTCCTCAACCAAATGTTAATTTTATTGAGGAAGATATGGGTCTGTATTCTATTTTTTTATGAAGATGATGCTCCTATTGAATAGCTTCATGATTATGAAGATGGAATGTGGCATATTCACTTTGACGGTGCATGTTCAAGTCAAGGAAATGGAGCAGGAATTGTATTCTATACCCATGTTGGTAAAATTCATAATTTTTCCTACATACTTGAATTTTCCTGTACCAATAATGTTATTAAATTTGAAGCCTTGCTGTTAGGAATTGAAAATGCTTACAACATAGGATGTGGTCATCTTATTTGCTTCAGAGATTCAAAACTTGTTGTCAATTTGGTAAGAAAAAATTGTAATCTTACTAACAAGTTACTGCAAAGATACACCTGAGTTGTTTGGGATTTAATTCAAAATATTCTATATTTTAACACCACTCACATCAAAAGGGAATAAAATTCATTAGCCAATAAGATGGTTTTTTTTTCAGACTCTCCTACAAGGAAATTATTTCTTCAAAGGCCCGATTGCATATTTTTGTCCTTATATCGACCTTATCATCCTAATAATGTGGAATCATGCTAGGTTTTCCCTAATGATGAAAAAAATTGTGCTTTTGTACAAAATGAGCTTTATAAGCCCAAGGAAATAATTTTGCTTGAAGATAATAAATTCCTAAAGGCTTGAATCCTCTCGAGATATCATTCTCAATGAGTGATGTTAGCAACAAGAAGAAAAATAAGGAAAAGGAGTCAAAGAGAACAATATGAGATACCATTCCTGTGAACATTGGAACTCAAGAACAACCAAAAGTTTTAAAAATAGGAGCCCAATGTTCTGAAAATGAAAAGAAAAAATTCATGGATTTATTCCATGAGTTTAGAGATGTTTTTTCTTGGTCTTATGAGGATCTTCATGGTTTTTATCCTAGTGTCATCCAACATGCCATTCTGATTAAGGAAGAAGAAAACTTGTTAGGAAAAAGAAGAGGCCTATAAATCTTTCTCTTGAAGATACTATAAGAAAAGAAGTGGAAAAATTAATAAATGCTCATATAATCTTTCTAGTTAAATACTTTGAGTGGTTATCTAATATGGTTCCTGTGAGGAAAAAAATGGAGACATTATTTTATATGTTTATTTCTATGCAATTAATAGAGCAAGCATTAAAGACAACTTCCCCCTTCCTAATATGGAAATGATATTGCAACAAGTAGAAGGATCTCAAATGATGTCCCTTCTTGATGGTTTTTCTTGCTATAATCAAATTAGGGTCAAGAGGGAAGACAAATAAAAAACCACTTTTACAACTCGATGGGGCACTTATGCGTCTGAATGAATGCCTTTTGGTTTAACTAATGCAGGTGCCACTTTCCATAGAGCTATGCAAATTACTACTATTTTAAATCTTCAAGCCCCTACATATAAAAAGGAAATCCAATATTTTATGGGTAGAATTAACTTTGTTAGAATATTTTTTCTTAATTTCGTTGTAATGGTTAAGCCTATTCATAATATGTTGAAACAAGATAAATCTTTTTCCTGTACTGAGGATGTCGTAAAATATTTTGTAGGAATAAAAAAAACACTAATTTCTGCACGGGTTCTGGAAAAACCGGATTTTGATTAAAAAAAAAATCATTATTTATACAAATTCAATAGAAGAAGCAATCTGTGTTGTTCTTCTGCAAAAAGATGATGAAAAAAAATGAACAATTTATAGCTTACATGATCCAGAGCCTATCTGATGATGAAATCAAATATTCTCTTATTGAAAAACATATGTTTTCTCTTGTTAAGTCTATAAATAAATTTCACCACTTTATTCTTGGCAAGCAAACTCAGGAAAAGTCCCTTTACCTTCTATCAAGTTTTTTCTTTCACAAACTCACCTTTCTGGAAAACTTGCACATTGGCTTGCAAAAACCCAATAACATGATTTTACAATCACAACTTTGAAAACTATCAAGGGATGAG
>JASDQU011505841.1:0-11962 GCA_032191745.1 Picea mariana | reverse complement strand
AATTATTCCATTAACAACCACCATAGGAAATTGAAGATAGACAGACAGAGGAGACTACTACCCAAAGAGAAATCCCATCTCCTCAAATTGAAGCTGAGGCAGACCCTGCCCAAATTGCAGAGGCCCAGACCTCAAAAACACAGGCATTAACGAAAAAGAGGAAGAGAGCAACAACTACCCCTACAACCATCATTCAAACAAGAAGAAGAAGCAGACGAATTCAGGAAACAACTGAAGCAATTCAGGGTACAACAAAATAGCCTAAAGAACTTCAGAATTCTACAGAACAATCTCCACCTGAGAATGCTCAAGAAATTGGGTAAGTAGAACAGACCTCACAAAGGAATGATCAGGAATACATCCAACCGATATTAGAACATCTGACATAACAATTTATGAAGATCTATGAGGAAGAAATAGCCCAGGTTTTGGGAATCTTGGGAACCTCAATTGACAGAGGCACAAATAATCCAGGAAAATGCCCAGAACAAGCCTCCTCTTCAAAACCARTTGAAGATTTTCCTGATATTGAAATGTCTTTTCCTGAGGACAGAGCATAGGAAGAACCTCATTTTGAAACAAGAAGCCCTCTTGGACAGACAAAACATTTGGAAGGAACAGAGGAACGACCATCTGCTGGCTAGAACGAAGAAGACCTTGAGCCCTCTCATAAACAAAAATCAGCCAAGAGCCATAAGAAAATTAGAATGTTAAAAAAAGAAAACAAACTGTTGAAGAAAAACGCTAAGAAGGATGAAGTATTGTTGGCAACAATTAATATAATTTCTATTTTTTACAAGCTGCCTGCACAGGGTCTTTAAATTCTTGTTACTCGTCACAACCTTTCTCATTAAACGACACCTGTCACTGGTCTTTTTCTACATACCTTCTTTTCAATTTTTGTTTTCATGACTGTAAGCATGAAAACTCACAGCTGGAATTCAAACTTGATTTATTTTTTCTGATTAAAGGGTTAATGTTCATATGGTTATTGTCGAATTGTCATATTTCATTATGAACATGGTTGTTTTCATGGTTATAACCGCTTGGTATTTGACATGCCTTGGTTACATGAGTATAAAACCTCCACTCATTTAGCATTTGACTAATGTTAATGGGGTTTTGATTTATAAAATTTTTATTGCTTCAATTGTTTATTTGATATATTAATTTTGTGATCAAATCGTGGATATGTATATTATTGTTTTCAACTATTATGATTTTTGTGCGTACCATTATGCCGAGGTGTCATTCCAAGTACAACGCGGTATTATGGTTTTGCATGGTCTCGATCTACATGACTTCTCTCACACGCATGGTAATTAACGCTCCCGCCTACCATTTCGAGCTGTCTCTGCATTGCATTGAGGAAACTCGGGGCGATGGCTCTGCATTTATTCTATCAAACCCTACCTCCGAATCCCGTGTCGAATCCTTGATGTTAACCATGGCTCCTATGGTGAGGATTGAGCCCAATGGTGTCCAGACAATGTTATCATTTGACAATGCCAGAGATGACTTAGAAAGGAATGGATGGCGTATGTTTGTTGAAAAGTTCAAGGGTTTTAATTTAACAGTTGCTCAAGAATTCGTGTTGACATTCGACGGTTGCAGAGCAAAAATAGGAAACTTCCAGCTTGAGTTAAATAAAGATTTTATTAGCCAAGCCATTGATCTATCAGCTGTGGGACAAAAGTGGTTCAAAAACTCAAAGGTTGAAGAGGTTCCCTGGTCATTGTTGTTCACCTCAAGGAGGATTACCAGCTGCGACCGAGGTATGCCTGTCTCAGCCTTAAAACCTAGATGGCATGATCTGTTAGCTATTGTRAAAYAGTTCATTACYTGTGAGGGGAGATATGGGTTGGTTTTCTTATATCACTTGCGGTTGCTCATGAGTTTTATCGATTTCCCCCTGAACATGCCTTATTTTCTTCTTCGAAGTCTATACAAAATGGCAAAGCGTTTTAAAAGGAAGAAGTCTGATTCTAGCTTGTTCCACCATTGTTTGATCAAGATTATTACTATACATCAGTTGAAATTGAACAATGATTGTTGGGATGCTTTTCTGTTACGTAATGGTTTTGGTAGCAGTGAGTTGGGATAGGTTGGCAAGCCTGTCATCATAGAAACCCTCGTGAAGCCTACCATCTCTCCTCCTTCACTCTTGCCCTGTGATCCTATTTCTAATTTGGAACCCTCGACCTATCCTAACACTACCCAACCCGACACTCTACTAGATTCGTATCCAAAGGAAGGTGTTAAGACTATTAAAAAATCCATAAGGAAAAGTGTAAAGGCAATGTTGATATCAATTATAAGAGTAAAAGGGCCGCTCGTTGGGTTTCACGATGTGCCTGAAATAAACCTAAGCCCTATGTAGACCAAAACGCAATTGTGTTAAGTGAGGATTCCAATTCAGAAATTGAAAGATTCCTAGCCGAAGAATATCCATATTCATATGGACTTTGCTCTGATAAACCCTATGATTATGTTACAAACCTTCCACCATGTCTAAAAGACAATCCTAATTTTCCCGGAATCAAACTCAGTAATGAACCTACAGCTATAGTGGATGATTCCCCACCTATTAATACTATCACTGCTAATACACAGTCTATTCAGCCGCAATGTAACGAATGTCGGTCATGGATCGATAGGTATTACAAAGACGTGCCTTTACTTTAGTCTCGGCTTAAGTCCTTGGAAGAACAGTTAATTTTCCTAACGAAGGAGAATAACAGACTTCATTTCGTAGCTCAAACCAAAGACAAACGCAAAAAAACCACAGGGTCTATTTTTTTTAAGAACGTGGAAGCAACTACTGCAATAGTAAATTCAAAAGTTGCTTGATTAAGACGAATCCCTTAATTTGAGGTATGTTTTTTTTAAATAAGTTTAGGATGATTTTGTCTTTTTCAAATTAGAATACATGATTTGTTTGCACAGATTACCTTTAGTTTGTTTTGATTGATTCAATAGAATATGATTCTAGTTATAATTATAACTAGCTACAGAATCGTGAGATTCTGTAGCTAGTTAGAAAAATTCGAATTACTTGTTTTAATAATTGAAAATGCATCTGAAATATTTTATTCTTATGTGTTTTCAGGAACCTACGATTTCTAAAGGAGATTTGAAGCACTGGTGGCATCTCTCAGCATGCTATATTTATGTTTTTTTAGAATAGGCTGTTAGTTTTTGATATCAAGTAGAATCTGGGAGGTTGCATCCCCCACATTTTTTGGAACAAATTAGATGTTATCAACAGGAAACGTTTTGATCCTATAACCTATATAAATATGTTGTTTTGTAAACTGAACATCATCGCTGCCCGGAGGCAAAAAACTATGGATTTATGATTGACAGACTTGAATGGAAGTTGATATTTGCATAGCTTTAGCTTCGATATATCGTATTTTTATTCAAGTTATGGTCATTTCGATTTGTAATTAAATTGTGACTACTTTAGATGTCATGGTTTATTGCAGATTGATGTGATGAAATTTATATGATATCCATGTTTTATGTCCCATATATTACATACAGTAATTTCTCTGTTCAAATTTGAGATTAGAAGATTCATCTTCTTTATTCAATGAACATTTATTCACAAATTTTCACAGTAGGATTTATCTCAATGTGACCATTTGTGAAATTATAAAATTGTTGTTACTACATCTGTTGTATGTTCTTTCATTCACATTCAATCATTACTGCTTCGCGTTTGGAGGAAGCATTCATAAGATTTGGTGTGGGTTGGCCTCGTCAAACAACAAAATTGGATGCTTTGCACAGGACGAATAGGAGATGCGATTATAGGTTAGTTTACTCGTTTTATTATTAGCTTAATTAATATAGTAATTTCCTATAATCTAAACACTTTTTTTCTATTTGTTATATTTGTTTTTTGAATTAGACAGTCGGTTATTTTATTTCTGGTGTACAAACAGTATAAAAATAAATAAATAAATAAAGACTGAATGATAGTTTTGCTGTCGTTAAATAAATCAATTCATATTTGATTTTCGCAGATTTAGATTAAAATTTGCATTCTGTAAATGTTATACATATATTAGAGATATAATCATTTGGATACATTGTACATATAATAAGTAGATCTATTTTATAAATATTAGATAGAAAACTGTAAGCATATATTAGATCTGTATATAGTTTTCAATGAGTGTTTTCCATTAAGTTATTTTATCTTTTTTTAGTTCTGTCTTTTACTTTCTTAGGACTTAAATCGGCTAATGGAGCCACTAAACCCATCGTAGTGGATTAATCCAAACGAATTGAGTTAAGTAGAGAACCCCGGACCAGATTCAATCCTCCAGTTGACGAGTAGTCAATTTCGCCCGTCAACAAATGGCGGTAGAAGGAGGGCCTGAAAATTATTAATGGCACTAGGTGGTCGTAAGACTCCTCCACCACCTACTCGGTCACCTATAGTGACTAAAAGTCATTCAAATGAAAACATTGTCCCTCAAACAACAACCACATCAAACGACGATCTACGGATCACAGTTGAACCAATAACTCCAAATCCTACGGGTGGTGACATACAAGAGATTGTTTTTCAATCTCTCATAAGAACACAAAGTGCCTTCACCCATTTAAGACAACCAAACTGACCTTTGGACCAACCATTAGACTTCTCTTATATTAGAGAACAAGTTGGAGGTACTGACCTTACTTTAAACCCTACAGATCCAATCCTCACTCCTGCAGCAGGAGGATTTGGTATACCACCATCACCACCTCCTTCATCTCCTTCTTCTTCTGGAGAAGAGTCCTTTGATGAAGGCAGTTCCTCATCCTAGCCTTCAAAACCACCCACACCTATGGCCAACCAGAACAATCTCGCCAGACCCTGGCTCGACCAAGATGCAGTGGCCATACCTGGGCCTCAGCATCCCTTACCCAAACACCCGGAGAAATGGCTCCATAAATTTGACCCAGACTCTAAATAGATCGTCAAAGATCACATCAAAAAGTTTATGTTAGCCATTAGATTCTGTAGTGTCGAGCACGAATATGTAGTTTGTAGATTGTTTCCCTACACCTTTGAGGGAAATGCCTCTACCTGGTACTTTTCCCAATAGCCCCACACCATCATGTCATGGGAGAAGTTTGAAACCTGTTTTCTTGAGAAGTTCGGAGATGACAAGTCTCCAGAAGTTCTAGTCATGGATATTTCTAGTTTAAGAATGAACCCCAAAGAGAAGATCAAAGAATTTAATCAAAGGTTCTTAACACTAAAGAACTGAATCCCTATGGATTCGATGCCTATCGAGAATCTTATCATAGCATATTATACGAAAGCCTTACATAAAAGCATAGCCATTTGGGTAAAGAGATCCAAGAAAGCCACGTTGTTAGAAGCCTTTGAAGAGGCCAGTCAGATCGAGAAAGACATCCTCAGCTTAAAATACACTACTAGTAATGAAATATAGACTAGTTCATCTTCCAAAAAGAAAATCGAAATCCTCCCTAGGCCTTCCCAAAACAAAGCCCAACCTGAAAGCTCAGATTTAGAAAACTTACAGAAAGTCGTTCAAAAACTGTCCAATCAAGTTATAGATTTGAAAAGGACGACTGAAGAAGCTTCTTCAAGCAAAGGGCCTTACAAACCCCCATTTAGGAATCCTTTTCCCACCAACCGACCTAATTCAAATGCTGAAGGCCTAAATCTAGAAAGCTTGCAATTCGCTATTCAAACGATTCTAGAAGCATAGGATAACTTGATGCCTCCTGAAATCCCTGAGGAACTAGCTGAACAAGAGACAGTAGAAGAAGATGAATCCTCTCCGAACATTTTTGGTCATTTTTCGGATAACATTTTTCAAGCTAATTTCGAAACAGTGCATCCTTACAATACTAGGAGTAAGACAGCAAACAAGCCTTCTTCTGAAATCACTATGACTTTTCCCCCAAAACAGTCTAAATCAACTGAGAATAAACAAAATTCAGTAAACCCAAGCTTAGATTATGATTTGGTTGAAGATCTAAAAATGCTTAGGGCTAATATTTCTGTTTATGAATTATTAAAATTCCCTTTTCTTTTGCAAAAGATGCTACAGAATATTGCAGAGAACAACAAAAATGACAATCCAAGCAGTAACAAAGGTTTTCAGAAAAACCTCAAAGTTCCTCAGAAGGCCTCCGCCAAAACTACTTCTGATTCTCACGAGAAAAGAGACCTTCTTGTAAATAATGTAACAAATGTAGATAAATTAGTTTTAGAGGCCGCGAGTAAAAAGAAACAAGCTTCCACCATTAGTACTCGCAGAAATGTCCCTCCATTTTTTTTAACTTTTGAAATCTTCAATAGGAACGTGCACAATTGTATGGTAGATTCAGGAGCGTCATCTAACGTAATGCCTTGGTCTGTGTGTCAAAAGATTAATGCCGAAGTTCAACCATCCACCTTGAAGATCATTCAGCTTGATCGAACTAGTGTTAAAGTTATAGGCGAATTGAGAAATGTGCTTATAAGATTGTCGTCTAACCCTAAAGTTCATCAAGTGATTGATATTATTGTTGTAGATATCCCAGAAGTTTATGGTTTGTTTTTAAGCAGAGACTAGTAAGAACAGCTACACAGCTATTTTGCGATGGATTGGTCTCACTTGTGGCTACCTGAGAATGGAAAGCCCAACAAAATCAAGGTAAATCGTGAATGTTACCTAAAGTTCATAGTGACGGATTTAAATGATCCCAATGAACCAGTCACTCCTTCTGCTGATTCACTCGAAATATAGGGAATGGATACCTTTTTTGGCAATTTCATGGCCGAAACTTCCACTATCACTAACCCGGAACAACAATTTGAAATTTTGACATATACGCAGCCGACAACTTCTGCCCAGTGGTCACATGCAACTAACAACAATCAAATATGGTCTCTTTACTTTGACGGGTCAAAATCCAAGGAAGGAGCTGGTGCAGGCTGGGTGATTATCGATCCATCAGGTAACAAGACCCTGATTGCCTGTAGGTTAGAGTTTGAATTTACAAACAACACAATAGAATATGAGGAATTACTACAAGGCCTCAAAAAATCATTAGATATGAACGTTCAAAATTTGACTGTTTTTGGTGATTCAAAAATCGTGGTTAGACAGGTAAAAAATTCTATCCACTGTTTATCCCTGCACCTTAAAATCTACCAATCTGAGGTATGGAATTTGATGAATAAGTTTTCTTCATTTAACATAAATTCTATTCCTAGATTGAATAATTTGGAAGCTGATTTGTTAGCTAACGTAGCTTTCAAACTTTTCCCTACAGAAGGCTTATCTCCGAATGCATTCTCCATCTAACTATTGTTCAGACCATCCATCCCTGACAACATCATGAATTGGAGAGTCTTTGATGACGATCAACAGATTATAAGTTTCCTGCATATGGAAGAAAATTTCCAGGGCACAGTAATCGACGAAGGTACTCATGACGAAAATCTTCATGACTTTACGGTAATACCAGATCCAAGATCTCCTGAATCTTCATCAGACATGGTAATTCTATCCCGAAATCTGTAGTTAGATTTGAAAAAATTTATGACCTTCACGACAAGTTCAAAAAATCAGTGAACAGTAAAACAAATATTTCCTCTTTAACGCATGAAAAAGTAAACTTGGGAACTAAAGACAACCCACAGTGCATTAATTTAGGGGTGGGATGTTCTGAACAAGAAAAGGCAGCGCTTATTAAATTGTTTAAGGAATTCAAAGATGTTTTTTCTTGGACGTATGATGACCTAAAAACCTTTGATCCTAACATCATACAACACGTTATTCCTATGAAACCCCAAACCCAACCTTTTCAACAAAAGTTAAGGAAAATGCACCCAAAACTTGGGCCAATTGTCAAGAAGGAATTAAATAAACTTCTGAATGCTAAGATTATCTTCCCAGTTAGGCACACACAATGGGTCTCCAATCTTGTCCCTGTCCAGAAGAAGAGTGGTGAAATCCGACTATGTGTGGATTTCCGAAATCTTAATCGAGCATCTGATAAAGAAAACTACCCTGCCCCACCCATGGAAAAGATCCTTCAACAGGTATCTGGTTCTGAAAGATTATCCTTATTGGATGGTTTTTCAGGGTATAACCAAGTCCTGATGTCCCTTCCAGACCAACTTAAAACCACCTTCCGCACTCCATGGGGCACCTTTTCTTATAGGAAGATGCCCTTTGGACTCATAAATGCCGGTGCCACTTTCCATATAGCAATGGACATCGCTTTTCGAGGCTTAATTAATCAATTTTTCATAGTTTACCTGGATGACGTTACTGTATTCTCGAAAAACAAAGAAGATCATGTAGCTCATTTAAGATCTGTTCTACAACGATGCCATAAATACGACATTTCTCTGAATCCTAAAAAATCTATCTTTGTAGTAGAACAAGGTAAACTCTTAGGATTTATTGTATCAAGCGAAGGCATGATTATCGACCCTGAAAGAACTCAAGTAATTTCGAAACTCCCCCCTCCCTCGTCAAAAAAGTCTATGGAATCTTTCTTAGGTCAGATAAACTTTGTTAGGAGATTCATCCCCAGCTTTTCAGAAATGGTGAGACCATTACAAAACCTAATAAAAAAGGACGTACAATACCATTGGGGACCTTTAGAAAACCAGGCTTTTAATTCAATAAAAAAGGCCATAATAGGTGCTCCTTGTCTAATGAGCCCCGATTTTTCGCAAGACTTCACTCTCTACACATTCGCTTCTGACCGTTCTTACGCCGCTGTCCTAACTCAAAAGAACGATGAAAACAATGAAGTCCCAATTGCCTTTATGAGCTCAGCCTTCAAAGGGGCAGAACTTAATTACCCAGTAGTAGATCAGCAAGCCTATGCTGTTTTCAAAGTAGTAAAGCACTTCTAATCTTATCTTTTGAAATCTAGGATGAAAATCATTGTCCCTTACCCGGTTGTCAGAAATCTGTTAGTACAGAAAGAACTAGGCGAAAAAAGGGCAAACTGGGTCACATCCTTGCAAGAGTATGACATAGAAATCACCCCAGCACAAATAGTAAGAGGGCAAGGATTATTTAAGTTAGTCACTGACTCAGCTGCAGAACAACAAGAAGAAGGTGATATGTCAAATCCAGGACAACACTATCAAAATCTAATCTATTGTGTACAAAACCCTGTTAGTCCCTGGTATGATGATATAAAATTTTGTCTTGAACATGGGTCAGCTCCCCGTCACCTGGACCCCACAAAAAGAAGAGAACTAAGATTAAAATCTACTTCCTTTCAGTTGATTAATGGTATTCTGTTTCGTCAAAATTTTGATGTAGTACTAATGTGCTATCTTGAGAAAGATGAAGCAGAAAAGGTCTTATTGGAATTGCACGCAGGAGAAGCTGGAGGGAATTTTGGTGGAGATACCACTGCCCATAAAGTATTAAGGGCAGGTTACTACTGGCCTACACTTTTTAAGTATGCTCATGCTTTATGCCGCAAATGTGTAATTTGTCAAAAAGCATCCGGATGGATACAGAAACCAGCCTTTCCTTTGCAACCAGTTTCAATAGACTCTGCTTTTTAGCAGTGGGGTCTAGAAATTATAGGTCCAATTAATCCACCATCATCACAGAATCATAAGTATATTATAGCAGCCACAGATTACTTCACCAGGTGGTCTGAGTCTACCCCATTAAAAGCTGTAAATACCATCCAGGTAATATCTTTTTTGAATTCGAATATTATTACTCATTTTGGTATCCTTGACTGCCTGGTATTTGATAATGCTTCCTATTTTTCGTCTCTTGAGATGAGTGATTTCTCTCTAGGAAAGGGAATTAAATTAAAGTATTCTGCCAGCTATTACCCCAAAGGAAATGGATTGGTAGAATCGACTACTAAAAATTCGATCAAAATTATCAAGAGAACGGTCTCTGAAAACAATAAAAATTGGCATAATGCATTGTTAAACGTAATCTGGGCTGATAGAGTGACTCCTAAAACTATTGTGGGTAACTCAAATTTCTTTCTCATTTACGACAGAGAGGCGATTCTTCCACCACATGTCCTCCTTCCCTCTTTGTAGCTATCACAGAAAATACAAGAAGAGGACTGTCCCCCTTTGGAGAATCGAATTAACGCTTTGTTAAAATTAGAAGAAGTGAGGGCTCAAGCGAAAAGGAAATTGGATCAACATCAACTCATTGTTAAAAGCTGGTTTGATTCTAATTCTACCTCTGATAGAAATTTTGAAGTAGGTGACCTTGTCCTAAAATGGGACAAACTGCATGAGGGAAAATGAGAGCATACAAAGTTTCAGAACTTGTGGCTAGGACCATTCTTGATTGCTGAGAAATTGGGTCCCAGTTCCTTCCAGTTACAGAATTTAAAGGGACAACCAGACACCTATCTGGTGAATTGCCAATCTCTAAAAAGGTATTTCACCTGATGACACTCCCATGTACACTGTGTAAATATTTTTGTTTTGCTTGCTTTTTGTTTTTCTTTGTTATTTTGTTTTGATTTTTCCCTTATGCTTACCAGTTTTTCTTTTTGAGACGCACATACCTGCACCATGAACTGTTTCAGACAAAGAGAAAAAAAAAATTTCCCCTCTGAAATGACTATTGAAGATTGTTAAAACATCAATTATGATATTTTTTTGAAGTTTGCAGCCATGTTAAAGAAAGCTTGTTGTTTGAAAAGTGTTTCTTCATTTCAATCCATAACTGAAGCTATACAAAATCATCCATAAAAAATTCTTCTTACATTGTCCCTGTTCCTTAAGAGAACAACTCAAAGATGTCTCCCTGCCCTCGAAAGTTGGTTTATTAATGAACTATCTCTAGATATTAATGAAGGACAGTTAAAAAATTTCCTCAAGGTCTGTAATTTACTAAAATATGTCCAAAAGTCAGGATTTTCAGCCTCACCCCGCTCTATTAAATATCTTTAAAACTAAATAAATCTTCAGAGAGCTGTGGGAAGTGTTTGTAAACCCACCAGGATACTGAACAAGTCTGCTGGCAGCGGGTAAATGCATGCATGACACCAAGATAACTTCACCGGGGTACTGAATAGGCCCACTGGCAGCGAAGCAATGTCAGGTATATGAAAATTCTCAGATATGGAATCTTTCGACCTTAAATATCCTTCATTTTGATCTGGAACTTCTTGGCAGGATACATATATCAGAGTGGGTTAAATGGCATCCCTGTTGAGGCTATGGATGCCTGCTGGCAACATCGGCCCTATCAACAGTATTGAAGATTTTAACTTTAATATCGTGATTCTCTTTTGTCAAGATTGTCATCAGTTTTCATCTTTTAAAATAATAGTAATCTGAAACTGGAATGTTTTATAATTGATAATGATGTTCGAACAACTTCTTAGTTGTTTTCGATTTGAATTTTTTATGATTATCCTAATCTCCACTCATTCGTTTGGTAGAGATAACTGCTTCTACCAGTGTGTCGCCATTGTTAGCAGCAATTAATATAATTTCTATTTTTTACAAGCTGACTGCACAGGGTCTTTAAATTCTTGTCACTCGTCACAACCTTTCTCGTTAAACGACACCTGTCACTGGTCTTTTTCTACATACCTGCTTTTCGATTTTTGTTTTCATGACTGTAAGCATGAAATCTCACAGCTGAAATTCAAACTTGATTTCTTTTTTCTGATTAAAGGGTTAATGTTCATATGGTCTATTGTCGAATTGTCGTATTTCGTTATGAACATGGTTGTTTTCATGGTTATAACTTCTTGGTCTTGGACACGCCTTGGTTACATGGGTATAAAACCTCCACTCATTTAGAATTTGACTAATGTTAATGGGGTTTTGATTCATAAAATTTTTATTGATTCAATTGTTTATTTGATATATTAATTTTGTGATCAAATCGTGGATATGCATACTACTGTTTTCAACTGTTATGATTTTTGTGCGTACCATTATGTCGAGGTGTCATTCCAAGTACAGCAT
>JASDQU011505839.1:23062-38274 GCA_032191745.1 Picea mariana | reverse complement strand
GTTTGGGTTTTTGTTGTATATTTTTTTTTCATCGGTTGCTAGTTTTTCTTAGTTCCACCACTTTTGTTTGGTTTCTAGTGAAAATGAAAAAACATTTTTTCTTTTTACAATATTGGCATTCAATTGTTGAAATACAATGAATAGAGGACTGGCATTGTTCATGATTGATTGATGTTGCATTTCAAAGAAGATCATATATCGTAGTTCAAGTTGTTCCAGAGAACTCCTCTTTCCCTCCTGTAAATAGGATTCATCGAAGAAAAATGTGTATCATTCATTCCTATGTATGCATTGCTGGGCCAGAGTCTCGCACAACATCGATTTCATTTTCGTCTCCTTTGAGGAACAACAACCTTTAATAATATTGCACAATTTTTAAAATTTAACTAGTAACTCTTTTCTAGGACTCTTTTACACCAACATTAGCTAGGCTAGAGCTTTGGAATAGGCAGTGAGATACACTCTCCAAAGCAAAAAACACACAATAGCATCTTGTGATAAGGAGTGTCAAATTCCATTTGCAACATTTTGTCTTGGAAGCCCTTCTCACACAAGGGTCAAACCTGAGGTCGCATTGAGATTGACAGATTTACTCACCCTACTTTGTCGATATCGGTGTGGATATTGCACGTATTATGGGGGTCACTTGAAGGTATACCCACAATGATGAGTGGAAGCCTCTCAAGCTGATTTCAGGCTAGATACCCTGCCCTTGCATGTGAATCGGACTGTCGGCTGTTCCCCTAGGATTTGTTGTTGTTGGTGGTAACCTTAGTGGCCTATCTTCTTAGGGTCTTACACAAGGTGATTGTGAAGGGGCAAGTCTTCATGGTACTTGGAATTGACGTTGGCCAAACTCACTCGGGCTCCTTGGAGGGTATACCCACGATTATGTGTGGGAGATTGCACCAGAGTGTAAGTCTGTTAAGTTGGTCATCAACGTAAATTTTCCACCCTATCCCAGCCCATTCTTGTCTCGTCATTGCGACATTGGATTTCATCACCAACTAGTGGCTTCGGAATTAGAAGGTCTTGTTTACTTGGTTTTTCTTCCTAGATTTTTACTAGCGCATGTTGTTTGTTTACCCAAGTTGACCATAGAATTTCCTTCATAAGTTTTTTTACTCGATCACAATTGACCCTCCACGTCATTCATGTAGAATTCAAGGCTTACCCCCAGAAAAGCTGGAAGGTTCTCAACCCTTTCCTACCAACTCACCGGAGGGCTCTCCTCAACAGAGTGAAGTCCAAGACGTTACCACTCCACAAGTGGAAAGAACTAACTCTCTAGAATGGTTTTGAATTACCAATTCTCGAGAGGACTTTTGAATTCATCCTGACTCTGAGAGATGCATTGTGTGAGCGAATTCCTCCGAAGACTTAGTTGTTCAATCTTCTGGATCACCGACTGGACCTTTCCTAGGACCTGAGGGTCAAGATCCTTTTTGGACTACTGGAATTTTTAGATGGGATCTCTTTGGCTTAGGAGAAAGCGTTGATATCACTATCTCACCTGAGCTACCCAAAACATCTGATCCAAACGCAATACCTTTTACTACTGCTTATTATTTTCCTGGTACAGAAGCTCTCCGAGCTGACCACATCTTGACTCTCCCTTTACAAATGGTCCATTACACAGATACTATGAGTCTTCACACTGGGATTACCATGGTTATCCAAGCCCCCATTGGAACACCTCATTCACCCAGAGTCACCCCGACACTTCCACCCAGATACCATGCGTTGAATGGCTCTATTCCCACTCCTGCGCAAATCTCATCTATGACTACTGGCAGTTCCACTCCTTCTGGGCACCATCCTCCCGGTTTCATTCCGAAATTTCCTCTGCCCCCTTTCAGAGGACCTCTTCCATCCTCTATCAGCGACACTGATCCTAGTGGCACCATTCCGTCGTTCACACCAAATTACCAGATTCTTGTTGGAGGAAAATTTCACCAAGGAGGCCCAACTCAACCCCCCCTTGCAGGAAAAATCCCAATTGGGATGCAACCCCCGATCAGAGGGCAACCCCCACTAACCCCACCCTATGGAAAAAACATGCCTCCATCCTTGGCCTAGTATTGGAATCATCTTATACAACATAATCCTCACCCGACTGGGGGGGAACAACCTCTGGCTAGCTCCGTCATACCCCCTAGTACAGGTCAACCCTATCCAGGTACGTCTAATCCTATTTGGGGCTCGAATGCTCAACCCCACGCCCCCATTCAAGGGTACAACCCTATGAGTTACTTGCCTCCACACCAACAACCAAATCTGCCAAGATCCTTGCATTATATGCAGACTGCTTATGGTCCCACTGGTTTTCCGATGGGACTCCCTCCCCAAAGTCACCAGTACCCGCATGTGAATAGACAGTTACCTTTCTTAGCCACCCTGGACCTCTCAAATCTGTCAAGGATTTTAAATGATCCGATTCGTCACTCTCCCCAATGGCCCGCCATACCAGCCAAACTACCATCCGACATCCCTAAATTTGATGGAAAACCAAGAGAGGACCCAAACAATCATGTAGTGACTTTTCACCTTTGGTTCTCATCCAACTCCTTGATGGATGAATCTATTCGTTTACACCTTTTTCAGCGAACCCTCATAGGTTCTGCCCTGAAGTGGTATATAGAATTACCACGAAGTTTCTTCGCTGACTTCAACACCCTCACTATGGATTTCCTCACCCACTACCAGTTACCGATCTGCTACGAAATGAGGACCGAGATTTTGAGTTCTTTCAAACAAACCAAAGCCACTCATATCTCTAACCACATTCATGAGTGGTGACGGAGATGACATCTCATCAAACGCAAACTTCTCGATCAGTTGTTGGTAGAGTGGTTCACAAAATCATTCGTGAATGACATCGGTTGTGACATCGCCATGGGTGGAATTGTCACAGAAGGACAGGCCATTAGTCATGCTCAATACCTTGACCTCGTTTATTCACAAACGGGTACTCTTTACGACTTACTCCCTGATTCACCTCGTCCTTCCACTTCCACAACTTTGACTACTCCTGCTGCTTCTCATGCAACCGATGATGTGATTGGCACGTTCCATGGCCAACCACATTCCGTCCAAACCTCTAGCAACAACCCCAAACCCATTTCTTCTAATGTTCAAAATGCTTCGTCTCCTACCCCTCCCATCGGTAAAACTTGTGAGGTAAATGTTGTTCAATCTACCCCCATTGGTAAAAACAAATCCAGAAAGGGAAAGGGTAAGAATAAGGAGGACAAAAATAATTTGCAAGCAGAAAGAACCAAAACACCACCTGTTGATGATAGGGATAAGCGCAAACCCTGATACCCTTGTCTTATATGTGGTGACGATCACTACACTAAGGATTGTCCATGACGAGCCGAGGTTACTAAGTTCCTTCAAGGGACCATGAAACCACCCACTCCGACCATATTATCACAACCCTTCCCCTATCAACAACAAGCCCAATTGGTCATTCATGACCAACCTTCCCCCTCCAATACATTCTATGTCTTAATGTGTACAAGTGATTCAAAGAAGCAATGCATCACGCTTACCACTCGAGCCAAAGATTATCCTTCCTCCAAAGAGACGGTTGATACGATACCTCCTTTGTTGGCCCAACCATCTCCTATGACTCAACCTACCAACGGTCCTCTTCATCTCGAACGACTGAGCCTCGACACAATTCTTCGCCCTCCTCCAAATGGAATCGTTTGGAAATCGGCTTTCAATCCTCATGCCTGCGCTGCCCAGAACTACAGTATTGTTGAAGATCTGGCCCAAGAACCATTCATGATGTCAGCCCTCGAAGTCCTTCAAAGTTTCCCTATACAATGGAAGGCACTGTTGAAATATATCGGTGGAATCGACCCTTTGGATACAAATTTAATAATTTTTGACTTGGAAGATCACATTCCAAGGTTACCCCCTCAACTCGCATTCCAAATACAAGTTATTTTCTCTGACAAAAACATTTGTAGAACAGTTATTGATGAGGGTGCTTCGACGTGTGTCATGTCTATTACCTGCGGGAAAGCCATTAACTCTCCTCCTTTGACTGAATCTCACAACACGCTCAAAGCCTTTAATGGCTCCCATTTTAAGCCTTACGGTGTCCTCCCTTCATTGCCAATTACGTTAGAAGGAAAAACAGTCCAATTTGAAGTGGAGGTCTTTGACGCTCCTCTCGATTACAACCTCCTACTTAGTCATAGTTGGATTGATTCCATGCGCATAGTTGTGTCGACTCTTTTCTGTGTCATGCATTTTCGACATCAAGGAAAGGTAATTACCGTCAACCAATTAGCCTTCTTTAACTCGGATGCATGTACAGGAAACATATCGTTCATTGACAAAACCCCTCCCGGATACGAGAATGCCAGTGTGGGTCTTCTTAAAGACTCCTCGTTAATGGGTACCTTCCCCATCCCACCACTCGATGTTCCACATCCATCTGTCACCTCGATCAACATGATCTCCACTTTTATTCACAAAACCCCTGTGTCTCATGACCCATGGATGGTACCCAACCTTGGCGATCATCTTCGTTACGATGACAAAATGCCTTTGAGTCTAGTCGAATCATCCTATCAGGCCATTCAATTGGCAACCCCTTCTACCCCCTCTCTTGGTGATTTATCTCCAGATCCTTTCCACGCCATTTTTCCCACGGACGAGATGATTGTGTCTGTTATGGAAGACACCCCCTGGGATGATGGGCATCATCGTTCCATCCTCTTCTTGGAACAACACACCATCGAGAGCTACCAATGGATCTTGACCCCATCAACCATTCTCATCATTTCTACCGTTCCCGAGTCCACACACAATGTGTTTTCCAAAGGGAAATTAAGTAATATCTCACCCACCATCCCCCTCGACATATCCATAAAACTTGGAACTGTCAAAAATGTGCATATCGGAGCTTCATGTTCCCCTGACAAAATTGTCACCTACAAGTCGCTTTTCAAAGAATTTTGTGACGTCTTCGCCTGGAGCTATGAAGAAATGTTGGGTATTGACCCTAACATTTTGATACATGAGATTAAGAAATACCCAGACTCTAAACCCATCCGACAATGCCTTCGTCCAGTCCACCCTCGTAAAGAGGCCGCTATCAAGCCTGAAGTCGAGAAATTTCTCAAAGTCGGCTTTATTTACCCGGTGGCTCTCACTGACCGGGTTTCCAATCTTTTCCTGATCAACAAGAAACAAGGCACAATCTGCGTGTGCATTGATTATAGGGATATTAACAAAGTGTGTCCTAAAGACAACTTTCCTACCCCCTTCATTGACCAGATCGTCGATGATTGTGCTGAAAGTGAAATCTTCTCTCTGATGGATGGTTTCTCCAGATATAATCAAATCAATATCGTTCCCGCGGACCAACACAAAACTGCTTTTATTTGTCCTTGGGGCACTTTTGCCTATCGAAAACTTCCTTTCGGTCTAAAAAATATTGGCACAACTTTTCAGCGCGCTATGTATTATGCCTTCCATGATATCAAGCACATCATGTAGCCATATCTAGACAACTTACCTGCTCATTCCATGCACCGTGTAGATCATCCAATACACCTCCGAGCCATTTTCCTTCGATGTTGGTTTTACCATATACGCTTGAATCCTCACAAATGCATTTTTTGTGTAGAATCTGGCTGACTTCTAGGATTTATTGTTTCATGTCGAGGGATCAAGGTAGATCCTTTGAAGGTCAAGGCGATTCTCAATCTCCCTCCTCCTTCTTCGCTTCGCTAGTTACAAAGTTTGCAAGGGAAAGCAAACTTTCTTTGTCGTTTCATCCCAAACTATGCCGAGATAACTCTTGGATTTACGTGACTGCTCAAGAAAGGGTCTTCATTCGTATGGGATACCATTGCCAACAAAGCTTTCGAAGCTTTGAAATTGTCTCTGACACGTACCCCACTTCTCTTCCCACTTGATTATAGTCGTGATTAATTCCTCTACCTCACAGCCTCGGACTACACCATTGCTATGGTTCTCGTACAGGAGGATTATTCTCATGACGAACATGTCATCTATTACTTGAGTCGAAGTCTTACACCTACCGAAATCAAATATTTACATGTTGAAAAACTGGCGTTGGCAGCCATCCAAGCAGTTCAACGTTTTCGGCACTATATCCTCTCTCGCAAGACTACGGTAATTTCTAACTACAACCCTATGCAACACATTCTCATACATCAAATTCTAGGGGAAAATACTCCAAATGGATCGTGATACTCCATGAGTTTGACTTAGAATTCGAGCACGCTAAGTCCAAGAAATCCTTATTGTTTTCTGAGTTGATATGTGACTTTCCCTACTCTGAGATGGAAAATGTAGCAGCCGATTCATTGCCTGATAAATGCCTTTTCCTGATTAGTTCCGATGATCTTTGGTACGAAGATATCATCATATATCTCCAAACACAGACTTTCCAGCCCAATTTGTCTAGTACTCTCCACCATCAAATACGCTACCAAGCCCGTCAATATATTATCCTCGGTGATACTCTTTATCGTCGTGGGATTGACTCAGTTTTTTGACGTTGCCTCACATTTGACGAAGCCAAGAAAGTCCTAAATGACTGCCATTTTGGAGCCTGTGGTGGTCATATGTCTGGGTATGCTACTACTAAGAAGATCTTGCAAGCAGGGTATTTTTGGCCTTCTTTATTTAACGATTGTATAATTGTCGTCCAAAAATGCCACGCTTTCCAAACCTACAACCATAAAATACGATCACATCCTGATCCTCTTCACCTTGTGGTCTCTGTCGGTCCTCTTGTGAAATGGGGTATCGATTTCATGACATGTCACCCTCACTCAGCCAGGGGACATGGATACATTATTGTAGTCATAGATTATTTTACGAAATGGGCCGAGGCGATGCCGACATTTGACAACACCGAAAAGACCGCAGCATTATTCATATTCAATCACATCATAGCTCATTTTGGTGTTCCTCAGGCTATCGTCACTGATCACGATAGCCAATTTAAAAACTTCATGATGTTCGAACTCATTGAAAAGTTGGGTCATCGCCATGAAAACTCAACACCCTATTACCCATAAGCCAATGGCCAAGTCGAAGAAATTAACAAAGTCCTCATTACCATGCTTCGACGAATGATGGGGATTCACAAAATGAGTTGGCACACGATGTTGTTTTTAGCATTGTGGGCTTACCAGACATCCGTTAAGTCTGCTACAGAGTTTACACCATTCTAGTTAGTCTATGGTCTAGAAGCCATCCTACCGATTGAATGTGAGATACCCTCCCTAAAACTAGCCATCGAACTCCTCCCAAACACTTCTGCCAAAGAAGAACGTATGTTATATCTTATGCGATTAGATGAAACTCGTCGCGATGCCACCCTAGTCATAGAAGCCCAGAAGAAACGCGTCAAAGCCCAGTACGACAAACATGTCAAGCCTCGCGTTTTCTCCGAAGGTGATCTGGTTCTCCTTTATGAACAAGATCGGGATATGCTAGGAGCAGGAAAATTCTTAGCTATGTGGCGAGGTCCTTATATCTTTAGATGAGTTTTGAAGAAACTAGCTTACAAGTTATTGGACTACGACAGTATCCCTTTGAGTGAACCCAGAAATGGGTTGTACTTAAATAAGTACTACGCCTAAGATCACCTGTGCATGAGTACATGTATTTTATTGTATCATACTTCTTGTGTGTTACTGCAGTATGTTTTTTCTTTATCTGGTCTCTGCCCTCGATCGCTTATGTTACGTTGTGTTTGGTTTCCAGATGTTGGAGTCTTCACTACCCCACATTGGCTTTGCTAATGGCGCTAGCCGTAGTACTCATAACCTTGCTTCTACTACTTGGGCAATTTACGCCCCTACAAACGAACTTATCACTCTACGAGGTGTGTGTCTCGGTTGTTTGACCAACAATATTGTAGAGTATAGTGTCATCATCGAATTGTTGATTGATGTTATTTCACTCGGTATCTGTCACTTGGTTGTACGACTTGATTCGCAGCTAGTTGTACTATAGATAAGTAATGTCTATGCTATTTGAAGTCCTACTTTATTACGGGTATATTTATGAATTCGCCTCTTGGAACCTTATTTTGATTATATTGAATATCAACACATTCCTAGATGTCTAAATACATTGACTGATGCATTAGATAACTATGTATTAGACAAACATTTGGGCCATTTATAAACCAATCACATCACATGTATCACACAACACAAGATAAGCTGGTAGAAGGCATATATATGCATATAACGATCAAAAGTTTTTACAAAAATTTTCTGTCCAAGGACCAAAATCTCAAAAGGTGAATCCCATAGCTTCTACAAAATAGCATCATGGATGACGCTCACGATAACACACAACTTCCTGGGCCACCCTACGAAGCAGTCGACTAATAGACTCTGACACCCCCACAATGTGGCACTGATAACGCCTAGGGATATCCCCAATAGCCATATCTGGGATGTCAGCAGCCAACCCCTCCAAGTTTTGCTCCACTGTCTCATAGTCTTCGACATCCCATCGTGCCACTGGAGCCACCTCTCCTCGTTGCTGAATAGGAGACGTTCCTAGAGGTCGATATGGCCCCACATCTGTGTCATCAAAAAGATATTTTTTTATTAGTTCTTGGACAAACATAAAAACATTTTATATGATAAAAATTACAAAAACATTTAAAAGAACAAAATGCGTACTTCTTACCTAGGTCACCCCACTGACAATCCTCAGGTAGGGCCAAATCTGGATCCCCTCAGAAGTCCAAACCGGTGTATGCATAGTCATCAATCATCAGCATTGTGGCTGCAACCAGTCGAAGAACGAATCATTGTACTTGATGATGGGCCCAACTACGTGTCGGGCCATGAGGTGGCACCACCTTAGCATCCTCGGATCCTGTGGGGCCTGTAAACCCCAATCAACCTGTAATCTCAACAATGGGACCCTCTCGAGAAAGAAGGACACCAAAAGTGACTCGTACCCAAATTGCTTCAAATTTCCCCTCCTGCACTTCATCAATTGCTTTTTCATACTGCGGAGAACTGTGTCTGACCAGTTGAAGACTTGTGGCTCTGTGCACTCTATGGCATATTGGAAGTAGCTCTGGAGAGCCATGTGTGGAGTTGTGCTCCCAGCCATGCATGCTATAGTGAACAAAATGGTTCACAAGGTCAAGTTTTGGACACCCCAAATAGAAACCTTGCCCTTTCTTCTTTCTGCCTCAGGAACACAGTACTGGTGACAATATTCGCTCATAGGGAGTTCGCCACCTCGACTATCGGTCAAGCTAGCATGGTACCCACGCCGTGATAACCCTGTTAGCAAGTAGATATCCTTGATATCTAGGGTCAATGGGTGGACTCCCACGTGAAACAATTGTTGGTCCATGTCCCACATATGAACCAGGTACTCCAACAATCTGAGTTGGGCCCTCATGCCCAGAATCCTAAAGAATTTCAAGAGCCCACAGTCTCGGAGGGCAGTGACGGTACCCGGGTCATTCCTGACAATGGCATCTTCCTCCTCATGTTCTCTTTCTCTCCACTCCATCATCGTAATGATCAAATACCTGCACAAGAACCATCAAAGAAGGATCAACAAATTTTTTCACGACTTGGCACATTTTTATTGAGCAAAAATCAAATTGAAAATTCATTTTTCAGCCCCCGCAGGTGCCCCTTAAGCACAGTGCAAGATTCTCATAGGCGCCCTTAAGGCCGCTTACGAGAATCCTAGATTCTTGCAGGTCGTGTATGTCTAGCCTGTGAGAATGCTCGAGCACAAATTATAGCCCTAAAATGAACCTAAAACCTTGAAATTTGCCAATAAAAACCAAAACTAAACCATGGAAAAGATAGAAGATCAAGAGCTTACCTCGTTGGCGGAGACGGTTTGCTGAATGGTCGCTTGTACCTCCCATGATTGAGAAACGAAATTTGGGGGGAAATGAGGTGTATTGGGCAAATTTCTTGGCAAAATTACAATGAAAATGGTAAAAGCCCTTTTTACCCATATTTATTCACTTTTTACCATTTTTTGTTGATTTTTTATATTGTTTTGTCCATAAAACCTAATGCTTAATAGTCCGATGAGTATAACTTTTTGCAGATATAGCAACTTTGAAGTCCACACGAAAGGGTACGGATGTTTTTTTTCTTTTTGTCACATGTACGACTGCTTTTTATGGTTTTTAGGAAAACCTCGAGCTCAGTCTTTGTTCGTTCTCGCGCTCGAAAATACATGAGAACATAACCGAGTATACTTTTCTCGTCTTTTCATACTCTTCATGGTAACACAAAAATGACGAATGCAAAGGAGTATCCTTTAAGCTCTTTTCACACTCCATTAAAACGAAAAGATGGCTGAGCGATCTTGTTTTGTTCACGCTCGTAAAAGTATCTGAAAAAAATGTTCGATGGGCGATAGTTTATCACTTTTTCGGTCCTGTCAAACTATTTTATGAAAAAGGAACTGAGAGAGTTCTCTTTAAGTGTTTTTCAAACTCTCAAAACATGAAAAACCCCCGATTTTTCTATCTTTGGACTCATTAAACAAACATCGAAAGACCCGTAATGGGACCGAGCCACTCCTTCCTAGAGTTCATTAAACATACTCTGAGGGACTTGTCTGAAGGATGAGCTTACATCAACAAGCATATGTTATCCTCCTCAAGCTTTCCTAAAAATAAAGAGGTACTCACCAGAAATGGTGGGGGAAATTTTGGGAAAGGGATGTGTTTTCGTATTCATATTAATGGCAGTAAGTGTCTCTCTTAAACATGACACCCCCTATTCATTATTTGAATTCGGTTTGGGAAATCCATTTGTCTCTCATTCGACTTGCTACAAGGTCATATCCTGGGTCATCTCTGGGTCAGTGCTGCCAAGTCCTTCGTCGTGTCATTCATATGTTCAAGAGAAGTTCAAGCCCTCTATTGAGTTGGCCATTTGTAGTTGTCCATTCTTACTGTGTCGGCCTTCCCTGTGTCCATTCCAACCTATATTCATACTCTGTTTCACCTTCAAAATCTGTTACTTATTTCGTGTCATTGATGGGGGATACATCAAGGCCCTCCTGTGATGAGTCTTGTTCCATCGACTCCAACTCATTATCTGGAAACAAGACTTAGAAATTATTTGGTACCTTGGAACTTGCATGCCTCAATGGCAAGTTTCCTCGCTTTCGACAGTGGGTTTTCATTATCGACCCCTGATTGGGAGGTTCTGTCGAATGTTTTACCTCGTCTCATTTATTCACATTCATTGGATTGTACTAGTGTACCTTGGGAATCATTTACATTAATGGTGATTTCCCTCGCACTTGTTAACGGTTTCATCAATGACCGGTAATCAAGTGGTTTCTACCATGTTTGACTTCAGCACATGTAATCACATGGCTAGATTCATACTTTCAGTTGACGATATTGAAGACCCTGAGTCTCATCTTTTTGATCCAGGCTGCGGTGGAGTATGTATGATTTGCATCAACACATAGATCCACTTTGTATGTCATGTGTCTATGTCATCTTAATTTGAGTCTTATCGCATATATCCACAGTGTATTCCTGGTGGCTATGCAGTATTTTGACAGCATGGATCCACGGTGTATGATTGGTGGCCATGACCTACGTTCATGATGTCATCCATCTGTGATCTGAGTATGGGAATGCCTACCTCGGAACTGGTATTATATTCTGCAAATGCTTGGTTGTTTACAGGTTTTCGATTAGGTGCACTCCTAGTTTTTGACACACACATGCAGTTTACAAAGTATTTTGGTTGTCACAGATTTTGGCCTCATACTTTGGGGGGCATTCTATTACACATGATTTTGGTCACTTTGGTGATGTCTCAACAGTGATGTATTCAGGCTCCTAACAAGGACTTTTTGCCTGAGAAAAGTGGCTCTTGTCTCCTTCCAAAAACATATTTTTAAGATGAGTCCGCAGGATGACTATGGTCTAGGGTGTGAGAATCCTTCATTCTCATAGGCCACCCACACTTAGGGTGCGAACTTCTCGCAGTCTGCTCCATACACAGGGTGAGAACCTATTTTTAAGCTTGGAAAGAAGAAGAAGTCTCGAGGGTTCTAGAAGGGGATCTTCTAGAAAATGAGTTGGCATTTGCATGGTTGTCATTCTACTGACTTCTCAGATTTTATGGGATCATCCTCATCCATGTAACCATCTCTCCTTCTCCTATATATTGAAGGGTTTCTCATGGAAAAGGTTAAGCAAGATTGAATGAAGAATTGGTGAAAGAATTGTGTGAAGAACCCTGTTTAGACAGAAGCTTGAAGACTCTATTTGGTCTATCAATAGGAATTGGATCTTCTTCATGCAAGTACAGAGAAATTGTGTGTGTTGGAACCAAGGGTCACTGAAAGGAAGCTTGCAACATCAAGGAAATCAGGTTGTATCTTCTACTTTCAATTAATATGATACAACGACATGTCTCTTTCCCATAAAGTCACTCTTACTTTATTGTGTAATTCCTTGATCATATGCATAAGTTGACATTGAATATATTTTGCTATCTTCACTTTGGTTGGTTTGTGTTGTCTTGGACTTGACTTCATGAGAGCACCGGAGCAAAGCAGTAACAACAGAGACCTAAGGAAGTGATATAAAGATATGTCACTTATTCCTTCCTATTAGTAGATTCAATGATTATAACTTAGGGAAAGAGTCGTGTCTTGCCTTGTTTTGTTCTAGATCCAGGTGGATCTAGGGAGATATGTTAGTGTCTGCACCTACCGATTTGTCTGATAACAATATCATCAAAAAATACTAACACAAATTTTCGAAGGAAGGGCTTGAAAATCGAATTCATCAACCCTTGGAATGTGGAAGGTGAATTTGTAATGCCAAAAGGCATGACCAAAAATTCATAATGGCCTTCATGAGTTCGAAATGTTGTTTTTGGGATTTCTTCTTCCTTCATTCTGATCCGATGATACCCTGAACGAAGATCCAATTTTGTGAAATAGATTGCTCCATTTAGTTCATCTAACAATTCATCAATGACGAGAATGGGAAACTTATCTTTAATAGTGATCTTGTTGAGTTCTCTATAATCTGGACACATACACCATGAGCTATCTTTATTGAATACCATTACCACTGATGCGAAGTAAGAACTTTGGCTAGGTATAATAATGTCAGCCTCTAACATTTCTTCAACCATGTGCTCAATTTCACTCTTTTGGGTGTAAGGGTATCTGTATGGCCTGATGTTAGGAGAAACACTCCTAGGAATTAGGTGAATTTTGTGATCATGATTTCGAGTGGGTAGAATACCTTTGGGAATATCTTCAAATACTTTGGAATGCTTATCAATGATCCCTTGGAGATCTTGAGGAATAGATGGCTTAGATGTTTGAACATCTAGTGAGAATAGTTGTGCAATAACACCTTGATGCCCCTTTTTCAATAATTTTGTCATTCCATTAGAGCTTATCACCTTACCGGGTTTCCCTGTGATATGTCTTAACTCAATTTATTTTCCTTCCAATGAAAATTGCATGAAAAGATCTTGAAAATTAAAATCCATTGTTCCTAATAATTGTAACCATTGGATTCCTATTACAACATCTACACCACCCATGGGTATAGAAATCATTTGACTATTCATTACATATTCCCCCATAGTAGGATTGATCTTATTGCATTTTCCTGAGCAATTGATAGTTCCTCCATCTGCAATCATTACTTGAAACTCTGGCGCTGGATATACAAATCAATTGAGAGCTTTGGCTAATTTATAGTGAATGAAATTATGAGTACTTCCAGAATCAATTAGGACTATTACCATTTTCTTTTTGATGTATCCTTCGATGTTGAGGGTTTGAGGAGTGCTAATTCCAGCCAATGCATTACACGATATCGTGGGAGTCAACTCTTTAGACTAAATTTCTTCTACGTTTTCATATTGAGATGGTTCTTGTTCTTGTTCTTCTTCCTCTTCACAATCTATGTAGAATAATTTCTTCTCACCACACTTATGTCCCTTACTATACTTGTTGTCATAATTAAAACACAAACCTTTTTCTTTTATTTCCTCCAATTGTTGAGGTGTCAACCTTGTAGGTTGATGTGTTTTAGAAGAAGGAGCATTGTTCTCTCTATAGATGTTAGGATTGGTCCTTCTAGTAGACATAGCCATATTTTTACTTTCAACATTTCTTGTCATCTTAAAGGCATTCTCCAATGATTTGGGTTCCCAAAGGCGAAACTCATGTTGAATGTTATCCTTTAAAGTTCCTATGAATACATCAATCAAGTGCTCATCTGGAATATCGGTTACCTTTATATTCAATCTTTGAAAGTTCTCAATGTGCTCGGTAACTGAACCCTTTTGCTTGAGATTTCTCAATTGGATAAAGAAGGTATTGCTCCTTGTATCTTCATAGTGTGCTATCATTTCTTCCGTGAAAATTTTCCAAGTGACGAGTGATTTGCGAAAACAAAGATATCAATACCATACAAATTGATTAGGTTCTAAATATAAAGAAGCAATTCGTACCTTTTGTGTTTGTGGCACATTATGTAGATCAAACAATTGCTCCATCTGAAGTATCCATGTGATTGGGTCCTTGCCATCAAACTTTCTAATATCAATCTTAGGAACGTGGTTGGTCTTCAACCCAAAGTTGGAGTTTCTCCATTCTTGATTCACCTTCCTTGTGTTCTCATTGTTGGAAATATGACTATAGCAGAGATAACGCAGATGGTCATTGTTGGAGATATGGCTATAGCAGAGATGACGCAGATGGTCATTGTTGGAGATATGGCTATAGCAGAGATGACACAGATGGTCATTGTTGGAGATATGGCTATAGCAGAGATGACACAGATGGTCAAGGTTGTCATTGATGGCAATCGGTCAGATGGTCAAGGTTGTCATTGATGGCAATAGGTTAGTTATAGAGCACGCACAAGAGATGCTGGAAAACAGAAGCTGAAACACAGTGCTGAAACAAAGCTGGAACACAAGCTGAATCACAGATACTGAAACACAGATGCTGAAACACAGATGCTGAAACACAGATGCTGGAACACAAAGGCGCACAAGCGATGCTGGAACACAAAGGCGCACAAGAGATGCTGGAACACAAAGGCGCACAAGCGATGCTGGAACACAAAGGCGCACAAGAGATGTTGGAACACAAAGGTGCACAAGCGATGCTGGAACACAAAGGCGCACAAG
>JASDQU011505839.1:4040-15140 GCA_032191745.1 Picea mariana | reverse complement strand
GTGCATTATTATAATTCTTGGACCCATTAATCTTCATGGGATACTTTTCCTTCTTAAGAGTATACATTAATTGCCTAGGGTTTGTGCATTATTATAATTATTGGACCTGTTTGATGCAGGAGCATTAAACCCCTTGACTGAAGTTAAAATTTAGAACCTTCCAGAAGGCTAAGCATGGCCAAGAGGACGATATTTCCTCAATTTTTTTGAAAGTTGTTAGGGTTGTTATGAAATTGTTCTTTATGAGCATGTAGTTAGAAATTCGTGGAGAGGATCATGGATCTTAGATGATCCTCAATGTTTATGCTATTCTTATTAAATGTAATTTTTCAGGTACTAAATGGAGGGGACTAAATATAATGTAGACCAGGTCAAGAGGGAAACTTGGCCCATTGGGGCCATACTATGTAATTCGATCTCGATTAATGAAAATTGTGTATTATTTGTGTATTCTTGTGTTCTTTGTGTAAATTGTGATTCAAGTGTGTGTAAGTGTGAGTCTAAGAACCGAATATTTTTAGGTCCACTTTCATGAGGAGAAACATATATTCTAGTGTGGAAAAATATTGATCGTCAATCACGGGACAAATCGATGATGATCCAAGTGTGAGTCGAATTTGTGGGTGTATCAACGTGAATGGGCTATGAATGCATTGACAAATGAATGTGGGAGACCATCGAATGGTTCATTTCCACTTTATGTAACCCAACAACATACAATGGTTCCAGGTTTGGATGTGAACATTGGATGAAGGTTCTGGTGGTCGGTGGTTATGTTTCAATGGTGCTAGGTTACTACTTTCACTACATGTCAAGGTATTTCAAGTGATCACAACATCTCATGGTAATTTTCTAAGCCATCCATTAACCCTACAACTTCTCTTTATATTACATCACTGGTATGGGAGATCGACGTTTTGTCTCAGGTTCCAAGTCACCCTAAACAAAGATTTGAACAAAAATTGGAGTGCTTGAAATATTAAGGGTCGATGACTAGATGGTGAAATGAAAAAAAAGTGGAGCAATGAACATCTAGAGGGACCTGCGAGGATTGTGATGAGTCTCAAAGTCTTGATATCATGAATAGAACAAGGTCAAGGCAAGGGGGAAGTGAAGTTCCTAATAAATTCACAATCGAGATCAAGAAGGGACTCCACTGCAAGCTCGGGGTATATGACAAAGAAATGAATGGAGTAATTATTTCTACATGGATGACATTTAGTCCATTTTTTGGTCCCATAACCCATAGGTCCGAAGACAATGGTTTCATTATAGATATTCATGACCCGGAATCAGCCTTCATCAAGTGGTATCAAATCATAGAGTATTTTGTGTGCAGTGGAAGGTGAAAATATTTGTGGAATCCTAGAGCAAGGAGTGCTCAGAAGGTTCTATAGGAGAGAACCAGGAGAATACCAAAAGACTGAGCTCAGAAGGGAAGCTTAGTGAGTTATTGTGTAGCAAGGTAGAATACTTGTTACTATAGAGCCTTTGTTGCAACTCATTGTTGAGCATGAGGAGAAACTCATCGTTAGATGGAGTGATGCATGAGGAAAAAGGAAGACCAGAGGTTGATGATGGAAAGTAGCAATGAAGACACGTGATCAAGAGATCATCAAAACTTTTTTCCACGAGAGTATGATGCAGGAGAATAAACCTCCTTAACCAAAGTTAAAATTTATAACCTTCTAGAAGGCTAAGCATGGCCAAGAGGATGATATTTCCTCAAATGTTTTGAAAGATGATAGGGTTGTTATGAAATTTATTTTTATAAGCATGTAGTTAGAAATCCTTGGAGAGGATCATGGATCTTATATGATCCTTGATGTTTATGTTATTCTCATTAAATGTAAGTTTCCAAGAACTTAATGGAGGGGGACAGACATAATGTAGACCAAGTCGAGAGGGAGACCTAGCCCATCGAGACCATATTGTGTAATTCGAGCTTGAATAATGAAAATTGTGTATTGTTTGTGTTTTATTTTGTTCTATCATTATGTGTTTAATTATGATTTTATAATCTTTGTGTAAATTGTGATTCAAGTGTGTGTAAGTGTGAGGCTAAGATCTGAATATTTGTAGGTCCACTATCATGAGGAAAAATACATATTCCAGCATGCGCAAAGATCGATCGTCAATTACGGTACAAATCGACAACTATCTAAGAATGAATTGAATTCATGGGCATATCAACGTGAATGGGCTACAAATGCATTGAAAAATGAATATGGGAGACTGTCGAATGGTTCATGTCCACTTATATGGTTTCATTTATGTAACCCAACAACATATAGCGGTTCCAAGTTTGTATGTGAATGTTGGATGAAGGTTATAGTGACTAGTGGTTATGTTTCCACTGTGTTAGGTTACTTCTTTCCCTACATGTCAAGGTATTTCGAGTGATCACAACCTCTCATGGTGGTTTTCTAAGATATTCATTAACCCTGCAAAATATTTTTATATTACGTCACTGGTATGGGATATCAACGTTATATCTTGGGTTCCAAGTCACCATAGATGGATCTTTGAACAACAAATGGAGTGATGGATCTTTGAACAACAAATGGAGTGCCTAAAATATTAGGGTCCGATGATTGGATGGTGAAATGAAAAACCAGTGGAGCACATAATATCTAGATAGACCTGCGACGATTGTGATGAGTCTCAAATTGTCGAGATCATGAACAGAATGAGGTCGAGGCAAGGGGGAAGTGAATTTCCTATGAAATTCACAATCAAGATGAAGAAGGTACTCCACTGCAAGATCCTAGTATATGAGAAGGAAATGAATGGAGGAATTATTGTTGCATGGACGATGTTCAGTCCATTTCATGGGCCCATTACCCACAGGTCTAAAGACAATGGTTTGTTGCACTGTAGATCTTCATGACCCAGAATCGGTCTTCATCACCATCAATATTCATGGGAGACTTTTCCTTTTTAAGAGTATGCATGAATTATTCCCCATGATATCTCTAAATTCAATGTTATATAGAATCTAAAGTTGTGTTTCCTAATGATACAAAAGCATTATTTAGTGAAAGGATTCATTGAATTTTGCAAATCTACTCCATGAGAAGTATTTGATACTTTGTTGACTTGTGAATTCTTACTATCATCTATATGAGCCTTAAAAACTTAAGAATTTGATACATATATCCCGATTTCTCATAGAGTAGCTAACGATTTTCCAATAACAAGTATATTCGAAAGACCCTTGGTCTTCAGTAGTGGACTTTTTTTTTAAATTTTGTGCATAACTTGTCAGACTATCGAGAGACTTCTAGATTAAATTTAAATCAATGTAGGTCGCAAGATCAACAAACCGTAAGTGATTTTCTCTCTTGCGACATGCATTGGTCAAAATATCGACAAGTCCACGTTGAAATATCATTAAACGATCGACATGTATGTGTTTTACCCAAAGGTATCAGGAAAACATTTTTCAATCTTTTGACCAATGTAATTCGCTCATTCAACGGATTTTTGTTTCTCTTTAAGATCTCTTTCAACAAACACATGTCGAACATTGGTTGGTTTGGACACGGTATTTTGACAAACAAACATCGATCTATCGACATAGTTGCGTCGCAATATAGACCAACTTAATTCGCACCATCGACACACATATGTGGCAAGACCAACCAACTAAAGTTACAAGATCGTCTGACTTACTTTGATTTTTATACCAATGTTAGTCAAACATCCAACGTTTATTTGTCATTTTTTACACGCTCTTTCGACAAACATATGTTGACGGATCGACAAAGGTACGTCAAAATATATATAAATGTATGTCGAACGATCGACCATTGTGTGTCAATCATCAGATGAAATTTTGTGGCTCTTTACAAGCACTTTGTGTCAATATTCTACATAAATTTTCGTCAATAAGGGGCGTCGTAATAGAAACGAATGTATGTTCATCTCTTGTGCAACACTTGTCTAATGATGATAACATGTTGATGCATTCGTTGGAAACTCGACAAGTTTGCAATGCAAATGCGTCAATAAATTGTAGAAAAATGGGCCCAATGTACTAGTGCTCCACTGCACTTTAACCTGAGCAATGGCTTGGTTATGCAACATAATTTCCTTCCTGTCCAGAATACATAGCAATTCCACCTGAAACTTACCTTATGGTTCCACTTGAATCACATTCCAATTTACAATATGAGTTACATCATGTACATACTTCTTTAACAATGAAACATGAAACACATTGTGAACTTTTAAATTGGTTGGAAGTGCAAGTTGATAGGCCACTAGACCCACTCTAGAAAGCACTTGGAATGGCCCACAATAACATGGTGCCAACTTGGTACTCTTTCCAAATTTTATCGAACAATTTTTTGTTTTTACTTTAAGATAAACGTGATCTCCTATATTGAATTATGCATGTGTTATTTTTAGGTATGCAAAAATATTTTGTCTGTCATGTGCAATTTTCAATTTTGTTTTTTCTTTCTAGACAATTGTTTCCATTTCTCTTAGCATATCTGGACCCAAGATAATTTTTTCAACTAGGTTTTCCCAACTAACAGGATTTCGAAACTTCCTCTCGTACATCAATACAAAGGGACTCATCTTTAATGATGTCTAATAACCATTATTATATAAAAACTCAACCAAATGAAGGTAGTCTTCCCATTTTGTGGGGCAGTCCATCACATACATCTGCAAAATATCCTCTACAATTTGGTTAGTCCTTTCAGTTTGATCTTTAGTTTGAGGATGATATGTGATGATAAAATTTAATTAAGTATCCAAACCAATTAACAAAGTCTTCCATAAATTCGAAGTGAATTTTGTAACCCTGTCTGAAATTATATTTTTGGGTAAACAATGCATTCTAAATATTTCCTTCATGAAAATATCTGCAATGTTTATAGCTTTGTGAGTTCATTTTACTGGGATAAATTGTTAATATTTAGTGAGTTTGTTTACTACTACCATTATAGATTCATTTTGGTTCTTATTTGTTGGTAGTCCTATAATAAAATCCATGCTAATCACTTCCCATTTCCACTCAGGAATGGGTATTGGCTGCAATAATCTAGTTGGGTGACAATGCTTAGCCTTAACTTATTGGAAATCAAGTCACCTGGCAAGATATTCAACTACTTTTGCTTTCATTCCAAGCCAAAAATATTATTTCTTCAAAGTTTTTATAGTCTTTTGGTAACCTTGGTGACCTAAATAAGGTTTCTTATGTACTTCATCCATTATCAAATCCTTCAAATCTATGTTGTTTGGAACATAAATTATGTTTTTATACTTCACTCAAACTTCTTGATTGTAGCTGAATTTTGATTCTTCCTCAATTGATTTATTATTCTGAATTTTTTCTTGTATTTTCCTATAATTTTCATCACTTTTTGTTGTTCATTTAATTCTCTATTTCAAATCAGTTTGTATGTTACTGTTGAAAATTGTGTTTGTTTTTTCTGTTGAGTGCATATACCATATTTTTTTCCTTTCCTTTAATATGTTTTATCTCAAAATCATACTCACTTAGGAAATACAAGCATATTTTTTGTCTTTCATTTAAGTTATGTTGATCAAAAAATTACTTAAGAATGATATTATCAGTTTTCAACAAAAATTCCCTACCCAACAAGTAGTGTCGTCGCATTTTTAAAGTATGTACAATAACAATTAATTCCAGATCATGTGTCGCATAGTTATTTTCATGAGGTTTCATCTTTCATGATTCATAAGCAATCACATGTTCATCTTGTAACAATACTCCTCCTAATCCCTCTAATGAAGCATCAATACAGACCAAAAAATCTTTATGTGGGTATGTTATCTTCCATATAGGTGTTATAGTTAATAATTGTTTCAACTTTTCAAAACTTTCTTGACATTTTTCTGTCCATTTAAATCTGATTCATTTTTTCTGCAAATAGGTTATTTTATAGGAAAGTTTTGAAAAATCTTCTATGAACCTATGATAATACCATGTGATGCCCATGAAATATCAGACATCTAACACATTATTTGGTGTTGGCCATTCCATGATGGCCTTAAACTTTTCTAGATCAATTGAGATCCCTTCACCTGAAATTACATATCCCAAATACTATACTTTATCCTGATAAAATTCACATTTACTGAATTTTGCATATAGTTGATGCTCCCTAAGTGTCTGCAAGAGCATTATTAACTATTCTTCATGTTATTATTTGGTTTTTGAATAGATCAATATATCATGTATGAACATGATTACGAAATTGTCTAGATATTTTCTCAACACATTGTTCATTAAACACATAAATGTAGCAGGTGTGTTTATTAACCCAAAAGGTACCACTACAAACTCATAGTGTCCATATCTAGTTAGGAAACTAGTTTTATGAATTTCTTCCTCTTTAATTCTAACCTGATGGTATCATGACCATAGATCTATCTTAGAGAAGATATGAGCTCCTATGACTTGATCAAACAATTCACCAATGGAGGGTAAAGGATACTTTTTTTAAATTTTCATCTTGTTAACTTTCATGTAATCAATAGACAATATGAAGGTTCCATCCTTATTTTTGACAAGAAAGACTGATGATCCCCATGGAGACACACTAGGTCTGATATATTGCTTATCTATCAGCTCTTGAAGTTGCATCTTAAGTCCATTCAACTCTGAAGTACTCATTCGGTAAGAGGCCTTAAACACTGGTGAAAATCCAAGGACAAAATCTATGGTAAAATCTATGTCCCATATAGGAGGTAATCCTGGAATGTATTCCAGAAACACATCTTGGAACTCTTTCAGTATTGAGTCTTAATTTAACAAAATTTTGTTCATTTTCTCACATTTCAGATATATGCACAACATAAATATCATAGACCTTCCTTGCATTTCTTTTTAGCTGCAAAGAGGATATCTATCTTACCAACACACCCCATGGTGTTCCTTTTAGTGTTCTACTTTTTCCAAAATCATCTAAACAATTTAAATTCTTATCACAACAGTTTACAATAACTGAATGTTTTTCCAACCAATCCATGCCTATGAGTGGATCATAAGATCCTAATGGTAAAATGTTTAATTCGAACTTAGTCTCCATTCCATCCATCTTTACCATACAATATTTTTTCAAATCAACAACCTTTCTATTTGTTCTTGTAGCTAATTGTACTAACTAAAGTTTCTTGTGTTTAACTTTTTCCAATTTACAACTTTCTACTACTGTAAGTGAAATATAACTTAAACTTACATGAGGATCTATTAATATTGTTGGGCAAGAGATATGATCAATTTTATGACAGTTATTATACACTTTTGTCGAATGTATATATGTGTTTTTCATCTTTTCAAGGAGCTTTTTGAAGAATTTCATGATAAAACGGTATGATCGACATAAGGTATGTATAATTCATGTTTAATTATTGTATCGAGTATAATTCATCATGTTCTATGATTTCTGAGAACTAATTCACATTTTTCTGGTGTTACAGGGAAAAAACACACTACATTTCTAGTTCCGGCACTCCTTCCAGCACTCGTTTCAGCACTCGATCTGGCACTCCGTCCAGCACCTCTTCCTACACAAAAAAGTAGGGTGACTTGGCAGTTATGTTATTGGCGGCCAGTGATGGGCGAATTGGAAACGTGGGTTTTTCTTGTGCTTATCCCCTCCAACTACTGAACTCTTGACAACTCGATTTTGGGTTGTTATGGTGGGTGATTATTGGCTCGCTCTGTTTCGGCAGTTAGGGCACCATTAATGAAATTTGCCAATTTTAGAAGTGGTTCGAACCTCCTGTGGTCGACCACTTGGTCTGTAAACATTACAAATACCACCATGGTGGTCAGATAATTGTTAAGCAGTAGAAGAAGTCGTGTATTAGAGCCAAAAAGGATTTTGGCTTTGTTTTTGTATTTTTCAGTTGCCGGAATTATATAAAACTGTGTTTCTGCGTTTTAATGGTGAAATCATCTTGTTGAGATCGTGGTGTGCTTTTAGAGAGTGACCACAACTTGCTGGGGGGGGAACCAGTAGTTTGGTAACTCTTCTTTAGTTTATTTATGCATTTTATAGCTTATAAGTCTTTTTCTCATTTCTATACATGAATTGCTATTTTATTTCTTTGTCATAATAATTTGTTGTTATAACTTGATTGTGTAAGTTCTCTTTTGCATGTTAGTATGAAGGTTTTTGTTAATATGTATTGATTTTATAACTAGGAACGAGTTTGCAAACTCATACATTAACCCCGTGTGCAATTAAATATTAGATTGTGTTTTATTTATGCTTTTAGAGTCAAGTTTAAAACAGAGTAGAACAAAGTTTTAGTTTATGTTTTCTTTAACCAAGGCTTCGGTGGATGGATAGGGTTAGTTTCAAGTTTTTATTTGTATATTGCCTATTTAATTGTTATTTAGATTTTGCTTGAGTAGTTGTTCATTATTTTACTTGCCATATGCTAGAACCATGTTTTAATTTATGTTTTTAAGCATTTTCCCTCTTGCAATTTGAATTGTTAAAATATATATAGCATAGTTTTATTTTATGCAATTTCTTCCTAGAACTAGATTGCAATTCCAGTTTTTAGTTAATGATTGAATTTAGTTATTAGTTTGCTTATATTAGTATAGAATGCATGTGAATTTCATAGATTAGAAGATAGTCTCCTTGCTTTCATAGTTTAGAAGATAGTCTTATTGCTTCTGTAGGATAGATAGACTTTGCTTTGATAGATCAGATAGTAGTTTGCTTAACATAGAATAAGAATTAGTTGTTAGTTCTTCTTTCTTTCAATAGAATAGATTTCCTTTCATGCATTGCATTGAGCANTAGGCATTTAGTTCACTTGCCTCTTAGGCTAGATAGTTGCTCAATGAGAAGTTTTACTTGTAGTAGTTAGTTGCCTTTGCTTACTTGTCTTTTGCTTTAGTAGGTTAGTTAGGTGCCTTTGCTTACTTGTCTTTTTCTTCAGTAGGTTAGTTAGGTGTCTTTGCTTACTTTTCTATTTTCTTTAATAGGTTAGATAGGTGCTTTTGCTTACTTGCTTATTTATTTGCTTTCATAGGGTAGTTTCTCATTGAATGTAGGTTGGCAAGTTAAAGAAGTTTTATTTTGTCATTTGCTTATTATGCTTAGTAGTTTGTTTTTGCTTATTGTTAAACTAGTTTGCTTTACATAGGGTTTTACTTGCTTTCTTAGGAACTATCCATCGATCCCTAGCCCAAAAGTACTTAGGTTACCTAGTTTCATTTTTCTTAGTAGGGTTTTCTCATTAGATAACTTTGTTTGAGTAGATTAGCCTTAGTTGCCTTTCTTAGTTAGACTATACTCCTACCAGCCTTCTACCTTTGGCATATATTTTTCTACAACTCTAAGTTTGCTTACCTCGGGTTGACAATTTAATTGATGGTTTTTACTGTGTTTTTAGTGCATATATAACACCCATCAAATATAGATACAAGTTTTTGGTTTATCATACCTTCTATCTCCACCATGGAAGATGATGGTCATCCTGTCGATTCTTTGAGGCAGCATTGATCTTATGAATACTTCTAGAAATTTCATTTATTGTTGTTGCTTCCTAAACATTATGTACTGCCTAATTTCTATTTTTATTTAAAAAATAGTCTCGGTACAAGTGAGGTTCTTTATAGCCCCAACATTGAAGATGCGGCCTAACCGTCTTATTTTCCAAATCTGTAGGTTTGCTACTATTTTGGGATGATACACTTTGTTGTCCCATAAATATGTTTCTCCTAATTGGTGCACTGTGTGATGGTTGTCGAGGATGCTTAAATTGTTTCTTCCTAGGATCAAACTTGTACTTGTTTTTATGTTGTCATGATTTTTTATTTTCAGAACTCTATTTAAATTGAGCGAAGAATATTTTAGAATTCCTTATTACTTCATCCATTTTCCTTGGATTAAAAAATTCAATTTTGTCTTTGTATGCTTGAGGAAAACAACTCATGAATATTTGAACTTTCACCTTCCACTCTCTAAGGTAAGGTACACATTTCATTAGATTAAAAAATTTAGTGACAAAGTCTTCAATAGATATCTATCCTAGTTTGAGGTCATGGAACTCCTTATTCTTTTCATCATAGTGTCGTTCTATCAAATACTTTTGTTTAAAATATTTCTTGAACATTTTCCAATTAAGTTTGTTGCTCCTAATATTGTTAACTATTTTAGTCTCCTGCCACCAAATGGAAGCTTTACCATTCAGTTGGTACACAACTAACATAACCCTCAAGTTTCCTAGGTAATTGTAGATTTGGAAGTATTTACTCATATTCAGAATCCAAGCTTCCACCCCCTCCTTAGACTCATCATCAAAACTAGGTGGTCTTATTTTCTTAAACTCCCCAAATAATTCTTCCTCGTGCCATTTCCTTTTCTTTGTTTTAGGTATCATTTTTTGTAGAGTGTTGCTATCTGAGTTATCCTCATTGTTTTATTCATCTAACAACTTTGTTCTGTCATTGTTTGCTTGATAGTATTTACCCTTGTGTGACTCCTCATTGGAAAGTTCCTTTTTAGCATTGTTGGAAGTCTATCCTATATTTTTTAATTGTTTCATATCATTCATATTTTTAAGAAGAATCTCATTTAATTCTTCTTGTTCTTTACTAATTTTGAGTAGTTTTTTATTATCTTCCTTGATACTTTGTAATTATTCCTTTATGCTTTGCATAGTTTCCAACAGTCCTATAGAGTTATTTGGTGGTTTCTTATTGTTTAGTTCCACATACATCTGTGGTCCACTTCGTGTTGATTTATCGGGTTCTTCAGCCATGGTACTTTATTATTCGATTTTGATATGTGCAAAACACAATTGACGTCAATTCTTTTGCTCTTAAAATATTTATAGATGTATATGTTTTGTTAATAAAAAATTTGTGTTTGTTTTGAGTCCATAAGGTCGTAGTGTTTAAACCATGCTCTGATACCATTTTGTAACGTCACCAACCTACACAATTTTTATTTTTAATATTCCCATTGTCAAAAGTATTATCCCATAAGGTTATAATCAATTTATGTCGGTATAATTTCATTAGTAAAAGGTAAACCCCTTGGGTTATAATTGTACAATCATGTTTATCTAATCGTCATGGTGTTTCCATGG
>JASDQU011505838.1:0-19061 GCA_032191745.1 Picea mariana | reverse complement strand
AGTTGGCACATGATGTTGTTTTCAACATTGTGGGCTTACCAAACGTCCGTTAAGTCTGCTACTGGGTTTACACCGTTCCAGTTAGTTTATGGTCTAGAATCCATCTTGCTAATTAAATGTGAGATACCTTCTCTAAAACTAGTCGTTGAACTTCTCCCAAAGACTTCTGCCGAAGAAGATTTTTTGTTGTATCTCATGCAATTAGATGAAACCTGTCACGATGCCACCCTAGTTATAGAAGCCCAGAAGAAACGTGTCAAATCCCAATATGACAAACATGTCAAGCCACGTGTTTTCTCTAAAGGTGATCTGGTTCTCCTTTACGAACAAGATCGAGATATGCTAGGAGCTAGAAAATTTGAAGCTATGTGGCGAGGTCCTTATATCATCAGGCAAGTGTTGGAGAAAGGAGCTTACAAGTTGGTGGACTACGACGGTATCCCTTTGAGTGAACCCAAAAATGGGTTGTACTTAAAGAAGTACTATGCTTAAGATCACCTATGCATGAGTGCTTGTATTTTATTGTATCATACTTTTTGTGTGTTACTTTAGTATACTTTTTCGTTATCTGGCCTCTTCCCTCGTCCACTTATCTTGTGTTGTTCTTGGTTTCCATATGTCGGAGTCTTCGCTACCCCACATTGGCTTCGCTGATGGTGCTAGTCATAGTACTCAGAATATTGCTTCTACTGCATGGGCAATCTATGCACCTACAAATGAACTTATTAGGCTACGAGGTGTGTGCCTCGGTCGTGCAACCAATAATATCACAGAATATAGCACCGTCATCGAATTTTTGATTGATGCTATTTCTCTTGATATCTTTCATCTGGTTATACGAATCGATTCGCAGCTAGTAGTACTACAGTTAAGTAATGTCTATGCTATCCAAAGTCCTACTTTATTACAGGTATATTTATGAATTCACTTCTTGGAACGTTATTTTGATTATATCGAATATCATCACATTCCTAGATGTCTAAATACATTGATTGATGCCTTAGATAACTATGTGTTAGACATACATTTGGGACATTTATGAACCAATCACACATCACATGTATTATACAACACAAAATAAGCCAGTAGAAGCTGTATATATGTATATAACGATCAATTTTTTTTACAAAAAGTTTATGTCCAAAGATCAAAATCTCAAAATATGAAGCCCATATCTTCTACAAAATAGCATCATGGATGAAACTCACGATAACATACAGCTACTCGAGCTACCCTATGAAGCAGTCGACTGAGAGACTCGGACATGCCCACATTATGGTGCTGATAAGGTCTCGGGATCTCCCCAATAGCGATGTCTAAGACATCCGCAGTCAACCCCTCTAAGTTCTATTCCACTGCTTCGTAGTCCTTGACATCCCATCTTGCCACTAGAGTCACTTCTCCTCGCCTTTGAATAGGAGATGTCCCTGGAGGTCGATACGACCCCACATCTATTTCATCAAAAGAAATTTTTTATTAGTCCCTGGATAAACATAAAAACATTTTATATAATAAAATTTACAAAAACATTTAAAAAGAACAAAATGTGTACTTCTTACCTAACTCAACCCACTAAGCATCCTCAGGCAGGACCAAATCCAGATCTCCTCAGAAATCCAAACTAGCATATGTGTAGTCATCGATCATCAGCATCTAGGGCCTCAACTAGTCAAAAAATGAATCATTATACCTGATTATAGGCCCTGCTACGTGTCGAGCCATGAGGTTACACCACCTCAACATCCTCAGATCCTATGGGGCCGGTAAACCCCAATCCACCTGCAGTCACAATAGTGGAACCCTCTCAAGGAAGAATGACACCAAAAGTGACCCGTACCCGAACTGCTTCAGAGCACCCCTTCTGCACTTTGTCAGTTGCCTCTTCATGCTGTGGAGAACCGCATCCAACCAGTTAAAAACTTGAGGCTCTGTGCACTCTATTGTGTATTGGAAATAGTTCTAGAGAGCCATGTGCGGAGCCGCTCTCCCAGCCATGCATGCAATGGTAAACAAGATAGTCCGTAGGGTCAAATCTTGGACCCCCCAAATGAAAACCTTTCCCTTGCTTCTCTCTGCCTCGGGAACACAATATCGATGAACATACTCGCTCATAGGAAATCCACCGCCTCTACCTCCGGTCAAAGTAGCATGGTATCCACGTCATGACAATCCTGTCAGAAGATAGATATCCTCGATATCTAGTGTCATCATGTGGACTCCTATGTGAGCTAATTGTTGATCCACATCCCACATGTGGACCAGGTACTCTAACAATCTGAGTTGGGCTCTCATGCCCAGGATCCTAAAAAATTTTAAGAGCCCACATTCTTGGAGGGCAGCGACTGTACCCAGATCATTCCCAGCAATGGAATCATCCTCCTCATGCTCTCTTTCCCTCCATTCCAACATCATAATGGTCAACACCTGCAATGGATCCATGAGATGGAAGTCAACAAGTTGTTTTAACCTCTTGCATAATTTTTTATTGAGAAAAACCACACGCAAAAATCTATTTTTCGGCCCTCACAGGTGAACCTTTTGCACAGTGCGAGATTCTCGCAGGTGCACTGAAGCCCACCTGCAAAAATCATAGATTCTCACAGGTCCCGAATGGCCCACCTACGAGAATGCTTGAGCACATATACCGACCCCAAAATGGACTCAAAACTCTAAAATTTCCAATAAAAATCAAAAGTAAACCATGGAAAAGTTGGAAAATCAAGAGATTACCTCGTTGGCTGAAACTGTTTTCTGAATGATCACTTGTACCTCCTACAATTGAGAAAATAAATTTGGGGGAAAATGAGGTATGTTGGACAAGTTCTTGGGAAAGTAATAATGAAATGGTAAAAATGCTTTTTCACCCATATTTATTCACTTTTTACTATTTCTTGTTGATTTTTTATATTATTTTTATTGCTTTTCTTTAAAAACCTAATACCCTAATAGCCTTGTGAGTATGGTTTTTTGCAGATATAGTGACTTCGAAGTCTGAACGATGGTGTACGAGTATTTTTTTCTTTTTTTTTGTTGCATGTACAATTGCTTTTTTAGGGTTTTTATAGGAAAAACCTCGAGCTTAGTCTTCGTTCGTTCTTCCGCTTGAAAATACATGAGAACGCAATCGAGTATACTTTTTTTCATCTTTTCGTACTCATCATGGTAACACAAAAACGACGGACACAAGGGAGTATCCTTTAATCTCTTTTCACGCTCCATAAAAATGAAAAGATTGTTGAGCGATCTTGTTATTTTCATGCTCGTTAAAGTATTTAAAAAAAAACGTTCGACGAGCAATAGTTTATCACTTTTTCGGTCTCGTCGAACTCATTTATGAAAAAGGAACTGGAAGAGTTCTCTTTAAGTGTTTTTCAGAATCTCAAAACATGAAAAACCCCTAAATTTTCTATTTTTGGACTCGTTAAACAAACATTGAAAGGCCCTTATGGGACCGAACCACTCCTTCTTAGGGTTCATTAAATGTACTTCGAGGGACTCGTCTGAAGGATGAGCTTACATCGATAAGCATATGTTATCCTCCTCAAGCTTGTGTAAAAATAAAGAGGTACTCGCCAGAAATGGCGGGGGAAATTTTGGGAAATGGATTTGTTTTCATATTTGTATTAATGGAAGTAAGCGTTGCTCTTGAACATGACACCCCTTATTTGTCATTTGAAACCGGGTTGGGAAATCCATTTGTCTCTCGTCTGACTTGCTACAAGGTCATATCTTGGGTCGTCTTTGAGTCAGTGTTGCCAAGTCCTTGGTCATGTCGTTCATATGTTCAAGAGAAGTTCAAACAAGCCTTCCATTGAGTCGGCCATCTGTAGAAGTCCATTCTTACTATGTCGGCCTTCCCTGTGTCTGTTTCAACTCCTATTCATACTTTGATTTACCCTCAATATCTGTTACTTATTTCATGTCATTGATGGGGGATACATCAAGCCCTCCTCTGATGAGTGTTTTTCCATCGACTCCAACTCATTATCTGGGAATAAGACTTAGAAATCATTTAGTACCTTGGAACATGCATGCCTTAATGGCAGATCTCTTCTCTTTCGACAGGGGTTTCACATCATTGATCCCTGATCGAGAGATTTCGTCGAGTGTTTGATTGCGGCTCATTCATTCGCATTCATTTGGATTGTACTTCAGTACCTTGGGAGTCACTAACATAAATGGTGATTTCCCTCTCACTTGTTAACGGTTTTCATCAATGAATAGTAATTGAGTGTTTTCTACCATGTTTGACTTCAACACATGTAATCACATGGCTAGATTCGTACTTTTAGGTGACAGGATTGAAGACCATGGGTCTCATATTTTTTATCCAGGCTGAGATGGAGTGTGTATGATTTGTATTGACACATAGATGCACTTTGTATGTCGCGTGGCTATGTCTTAATTTGAGTCTTATAACATAGATCCACAGTGTATTCATGGTGGCTATGTAGAATTTTGATGACATGGATCCATGGTGTATGATTGGTGGCCATGGCCTACATTTATTATTTCATTCATTTGTGATCTGAGCATGGGAATGCCTACCTCACAACTAGTATTATATTATGCAGAGGCTTGGTTGTTTATAGGTTTTCGATTAAGTGCGCTCCTTGTTTCTGACACACACATGTATTTTACAAAGTATTTCAACTGTCACAAATTCCAGCCTCATACTTTGGGGGGCATTTTGTTACTCATTATTTTGGTTACTCTGGTGATGTCTCTACAGTGATGTGTTCAGGCTCCCACAAGGACATTGTGCCTGAGAAAAGTGACTGTTGTCTTCGTCTACAAAACATATTTTTATAGTGATTTTGCAGGCTACATATGGTGCAAGGTGCAAGAATCTCGATTCTCGCAGGCAACCCTATACATAGATTGTGAGGTGTTCGCAATCTGCTCTATAGGTAGGGTGCAAACCTATTTTGAAGCTTGAGAGGAAGAGGAAGTTATGAAGGTTCTAGAAGAGTATCTTCTAGAAAATGAGTTGGCATTTGCATGGTTGGAATCCTACTGACTTCTCAAATTTAGTGAGATCATCCTCATCCATTTAACCATCTCCTCCTATACATTGAAAGGTTTCTCATGGAAAAGGTTAAGCAAGATTGAATGAAGAATTGAGGAGAGAATTGTGTGAAGAACTTTGTTTGGATTGAAGCTTGAAGACTCTATTTGTCTATCAAGTTGTACTGGATATTCTTCATGAAAATGTAGAGAAAGTGTGTGTGTTGGAACTAAGGGTCACTGAAAGGAATATTGCGACATCAAGGTGATCTGGTTGTATCTTCTACTTTCATTTAATATAATATAGTGACTTGTCCCTTTCCCATAAAATCACTCTTATTTTATTCCATAACTCCTTGATCATATGCATAGGTTGACATTGAATATACTTTGTTATCTTCACTTTGGTTGGTTTGTGTTGTCTTGGACCCACTTTCATAAGATCACCAGAGCAAAGAAGGAACAACATAGACCTAAGGAAGTGATATAAAGGTACGTCACTCATTCCTTCTTGGTAATAGATTCAATGACTGCAACCTAGAGCAAGAGTCATGTCCTGTCCTGTTTTGTTCTAGATCCAGGTGGATTTGGGGAGATTAGTTAGTGTCCATACCTACCAATTTATCCAGTAACAACCATGCATTGCAGGTCTTCTATATCCCCATTACCTTTATTGGGAGTTGGTTCATCTGACTTTCTTGACAGTCTAGTCATGAGGATTCCTCTCCTAGGAGGGGGCTGGCTTTATTTTCTCGCTACAGAGGCCTAGTCTTCTTTACATCCTTTCATCTGGAACTCTATCATCTTGGCCTCTTCAAAATTCTCCGTGAGGGATTTCTTAGCAGTTCTCTTAACGAACATTGAAATAGAGGTCTGAAGTGCGTTGGCATAGACCTCAATTTGAAACTCTTGAGTAGGTTTCGCCGTGGGTTGAAATTTGTTTAGGATAGTCGTGAATCTTTGATTGAAATCTTTGACCCTTTATTTTGGGGTCATGGTGGCTGCGAGTAATTCAGCCATAACGACTCTTGTGGTAGTTTCTTCGACGAATTTTTCTAGGAAATCCTTTTGGAACTTAGTCCAGCTGGTTATGGATCCTACTGGAAAATTAAAATACCATGTGGAAGCTGAGTTCTCAAATGTGTAGGGGAAAAGTCTACATACTACATCTTCATGTTGAACGTTCATAAGCCTGATCACGAGTATGAATTTATTGATATGATCTTTGGGAAATCCTGATGTTTCAGGATCATACTTGGGGAGAAACTTTTTCAGGTGCTAAGGGAGGTTGTGTACTCGTCCCAGGATGGCCATGGCGCCCCTAGTCAAGCAAGGTTGGTTGTCTTGAAGTGGAACTTCTCTCTTCTCCTCATGACCATTTTTCCCTTTCATATCTTCGGATTTGAATTCAGGCTCTTCCTCTTCTGAAAGGTCGTTAGGTTCGGAGATGTCACCGGCTGGCGTCTCAAGTATGAGGTCAAGAAGTTATTGGATTTAGGTGATCATGAAATCTATTAAATCTTCAACGAAATGTATGAAAACTTCATTGGGAGTGTTGACTACTAGTCTGGTTTGTTGTTTTCTTCGAGGGAGGATGGGGGTGAAGGGATACACGCCAATTTTTTGGGTGTAGGCTCTAGTAATCATTCTAAATTGATTCACTTCCTCATGAGGGAGGGCGTAAGGTATTCTAGGGTGAATATATCCTTCCTCAGAGTGGGGTGAGTTATCCATATTGGGAGTACTTGGTAAAGGTGGGTTGTCTGTTGTATGACTTTCCATGCATGTGGGCCGTTATGAATCTATAGGCTGTTCAAAATGTCAAGAAACTTTCATATCCAACCATTCATTCTCAGGCCCTCCTTCTAGTGCCAATTCTATTGATGGGGCCTAAATCCCCTGACTCAAAAGTAGGAACCAAACCTGCCACTGAGGCCCAATTAGACTCTGCAACGTTTGGAGTGGAATGATTCTCCAGATCTTACGATCTGGCCAAATTTATTGATGAGATTTTGTGCTTTCGGGTCAAGGCTCTTTCTTCACTTGGGATAGTTCTTCTCTATATTCTCTCTTAGATGGGACTGGTACAAGATATGAAAGCCAGTATAAACCAACTTGACAAAGACAAGAAAAAATTTTTAACTATTGGGAAGGGGTCGAGCTTGGGATAACCCGTTGCTCGAGCATGCAGACAACGATCTTATGCCATAGGGCCTAGTACTAAAACTCTAACCGAACGAGCATCTGAATACTTTCTGAGAAAACTACTTAACAGAAAGAAAATGTATATGTAATCAAGATCATGGCAAGAAAAATAATTCATATACCAATAAATTCATCACATAGCTGAGGTAAACTACTTAGCATAAAAAAAAGAAACACATATGTAATCAAGATCACGGTAAGAAAAATAATTCATCTACCAGGACATTCATCACATAGAAGCACAATAATTTACTTTCATCATTTAAAGAAAAGAACATCAAAACATTTCACCAGATAACTTGATAATAGAATTAATTTCTCTTACTCATTTACTGCAACATTCATGGAACAGGAAAGGAAGTAATTATTCTCCAACTCCAATCACATACATCTGATGAAAAATAGCTCATATTTGGTCCAGAAGGACTTCTTAATTCATAGCAGTCTCAAAATAATTATCAACAACCAAAAGAAAAAAGCGTTCTTACAACAACCATCGACCCTTTGACCATCGGTCGATGTCCCTATTTATAATATAAAGTCTTAACAGTAATTAACAGTAAAATATAATTTGAGCTAATCAATAATCTCCATGTGGAGTTATCATCTAACATTGTTTCAACAGTCCACCCAAGTTGTTTCTTTAAAAGGGTAGGCTCTTTCATAATCAGACCATCGGATAAAGAGTTCTTCATAGGTTTTGGCCCATGGAAATATATGTTGTTCCATTGGAGCCACATATATTCCCCTGATGTATGTTGCGTGCGCCCAATACTTTGCAAGGCTAAAGTTCAATTTCTGAAGCATGGTTCTAGATTTTATTGGATGTCCTGTGAACTATTGTACTTCCCCTGGCTTTGCATTGGTGACCCTTGCGCATTCTTCGGCCCATAACGCATCTTGTTCGGCGCACAGCTTGATTATTTCGTTTAGGTTGATAAACATATCGGGGGTACCATACTCAGGGAGTCTGATGTCTTTCATTATTTTATTGATTTTATCCCAGTGCTTCTAACACCTGGCCCATTGTTCTTGGATTTCTTCGTGTGGGATTCGAGACATTTTGGCCCAGTATTCGGTTGATCACTTCATGTGATTGAGACTTCTTTTACTTACTAGACAAATTTCATGGTCTTCTTTTTCTCGGCCTTTCTGGACTGCCTCAATAAACTCGAGCCTCTCCACCGGCTGTTGTGCCTTCTCATACCATCGCTCCATTTCCTTACATGTCGCGAGTTCCATGAGAGTGTCATCCTGGAATTCATCTATATTCAATATTAATAGGTGTCTTTCCTTCTTAAACTCATTGTAAAATTTACCGAACTCATCTTTTAAATACTCAACTGTCTGTGTAGCACCCTTATAGTAATCGACAAGATTGCGCAAGTGTTCAAGCTCCCTTTGGGGGCAGAAAGTTCCTTTTCATCTCTCATGGCCCTGGCCTGGGCAGCCTCTGAGAGGAATTTTCCCACACCAATCAGCTCAGATGTATGGGTTTTTGTTGTATCGATTAACTTCTCCTTAGTGACAACTATAATGAACTGATCTAGGGTGATTCTTCTCTTCTTTGCAGTCCTCTGTATGATAGCCTTTCTCTTTTGATCATAGGAGATCACATATATTTCTGAGACCTCATCTATCGGTTCTGGTATCTACTGATCGCCCCATGTGAGATTGTTTCCCAAGCTTCCCGCAGTGTATATTTTTTCAGGAGTGGGCTCTTGAACTTCTTCGTTCTGCCTTGTAGATCCAACTTCTACTTGTTTATCACCATGGATCTGGGTATTGGGCAGGATAGAGGTGTCGGGAATAGACTTGTCACTTACTTGCTCATCGATCGTGGAACTGTCGATTTACTTCTACGGAGGCTCATCACTTGGGCCGAAATCTATTTTCATTTCATCGGATTTTCCTGTATTGAGATTACCTTCAGCTTCATCTTCCTTATGTGGGACTCCCTGGTCCTGAACCCCAAGCCCAATAGAAGAGACCTTTTTGGGGCTTGGGGAAGGAGTCTTTTCGGGACCTTCTTCTTCCTGGACATGCACCAGGGTACCACGAGAGGGATTCGTGCTCTCATCGTCACTATATATGTTTATAAGCATGCTCAAGGGGTTGGGTACTTGTGTTTCTATCGACACCTGACCCGTCTCTGGTTGAGTTGTTCCTTCTCTTGAGGGATCAATTGGCGATATCATAGATTCAGGATTTCCCAACCCATTGGTGCCATCGGTGACTATGAGACCAGGATCACTTGGTTCTGTCGAGACACTTCGGATGGTAGTTGAAATCCTGGGACTTTTGGCAAGATGCAGGTTATCTTGCATCTATTTCAATAATAGTTGAGCTTGCTGGTATAAAAGTGAGCCACTCTCCTGAGTTGTTTGATCTTCAGGGAAATATTTGATTTGTACCTGGGATCCCTGATGATATTTTTTGATCTCAATGTCTTCTTGGGGATCATTTGTTTCTTCCTCCAATTCATATGATACTACTTCTTTAGGGCATTGGCCAACTCCTTGAACTGCTTGCTCCAAAAATGTGTCTGCTCTTCAAAGCTCATAGCTCTAAACCTAGTTCCTCTAGGATCAGCCTTCCTGGATGTCACCATATCCCAGTCTTGAGCATTCTCGGTGAAAGTTTCATCCTCAAACTGATCATGGGCATAAGGCCAACAGGATGATACATGTGACACATGTTGTATGACCAATCCCCTGGGATCGTGTTTGCGAAATCAACCAGTTTGGAACCGAAATTCCAATTGACCTAGCCCAAGTTGTTTGGCATGCGCGGTGTATTTGACCATGCAAAAGCCGATATGAAACCCATATGGTATGAAATCCCACTTCTTGTACTTTACTAAAGTTGCATTGAATCCTTGTATGATGGTTTGATAGCATAGTTCTCCTAACACTAGTCGGTCGAGAACATAAATGGGCAATAAATGTGGTGCCAAAAATCTTGATGTAGGTTTCTTGTTCATCCAAATACTAGTGACCAATTTTAACTATGACCTTCTTTTCTTCTTCTGATAACCTAGGGCATTCTTTCTTAAAGAGAAAAAAAGTAAATGGGTGCAATAAACTGATCACAGATAACAATATAGAATTTTTTGTACCTATTTTCCCACAAGATGTTGTAGTATACATGGACTGCAAGCTTTGAAGGGTTCCAATTCAAGTTCATCCCAACAAAAGAATTCCTGGCACAGATGACGTTCAGTAGATACGAAGCCATGTAGAAGGTTGGGGTATATCCCTCTGGAACCTGGGCCTATTTTATGCAGGTGCTCAACTGTTTAGAGATGATAACACCCCATTTGAAATCAGTGCCTGAAATGGCAACTGTAAAAGCTAGAGGCATCCAAGATTTTGAAAACTGGGAGAAGTCTTTCTCCCCATGCAATCTGTAGAGAAGTACCATGAGATAGGCATATGGTTCCCTGAGATTGACCATTGGGTACCATCCAGAAGTTTGGTTCATGAATTTCTTGTCTTCCCTCCACCAGGATGCCATGATTTTGCTAGTGTCATGAGAGGCATAGAAACTCAGCATGAAATCAGTGCTCAACTTTTCTCCAAACTCATTGAGTTTGTAGTATTTATGAACTTCTAATGCCAGGAAAACCCCAACACATTCACCATTTTCATCATTAATAAAACATTTATTTTCATTGGTGTGATCAATGAGCCACTTTAAGAGCTTGGCGCAAGGGAAAATTAGAGACCGGCTTGCCACCATGTGCATATAATCCCTATGAATATTTGGGAGGACCTCATCATCGAGATTCCTTGTATCAGGGTCATTTTGTGGAGTATATTCGATAGGTTCTTCTTTCTTAATATTCTTTAAGACTTCTTCCCAGTGAGGAAAAGTTGTCTTCACTCCAATGCTTCCCTCTGTATCCCTGAAAGCTGGGGGCTGGACAAAGGTCTCCTTGGTGATCGCCTTGATGACGGACACTGGCTTAGGAGAGAATTCTAATTGTCTTGCAACTACCGGGGAGAAGCCTTCTCCTATTTCTGATTCTTGCAGATTTGGCACCCGTGGTGATTTCCTGGTGGATGGCTTCTTTGGAGGCATTGTCCCTGCAATCAATGCCACCCTTAGGACATGTATACAGATCAACATCAGGTGAGAACATATATAAATGAAGCATAAAACCACAAGTGAACCCATACCTATAATGCTTGCTAAGATAATTGTTTAATACTCACTGGACTTTAGATGCTTCCTCTGGACTGGTGGCTTCGTTCTCCTGTTTGTTCTGAATTCCTTGCCGCACAGAGTGGGATCACATAAAATGACTCGAAAGAATATAACTAGGAGATACTACCAGTCATATCAATTAGTTAATATGGGTGATAAATGCAGATTTCAAAATAAACTACTATTGAATTTCTGCCACTGGAACTTAACTAGTTGATGGCAGAGGCGCGGATGGAGATGAATTGTATCGGTGAGTTTAACGGTTCCCTTTTTATTCGTTCATGAGCTAGTAACTAATGTATGATCTACAAATTAACTAAATCTTTGAATGCAGAGTACTTGAAACAGTTGGGGGTTAAACATCACGTCACGTCTTACCTTCATAAAGATTGGGGATTGACTACTATTTAGATGGTTTTTCAATGCTGCTATCTTATTGATAAAACTCTCGATACCGATGACAATTGGATTGTGGTGATTAAAGGAACATTTCGAGCATCGGAGGTTGGCGGTAGAACTCATCTTTTGTGCGGCGCTCATGATTACACTTCTCTGCTGAAGCTGAAGGGATCGACCTTCAGCGAAATCTTTTCGGAGGTTGTTCATAAGAAAGAAACACTACTATCATCTGACACTGACGAAGGTCAGTACTCGGCTACTTTGACTTCTCAAAATGATTTTCTTCACCTTAATCTTTTGTCGATGCCAAACTTCTCTAGGGAGTCGGGAAAATTCTGGGTCGTTGATTCCTTGAGTAGTCGTTGTGCCCCTTAAGATGGTTCGAAACATATAAAATAAGTGGATTATCACTCTTAGACCAAGGTGAGAACAATAAAAGGTGGAAAACAAGGTGGTACCCAAAAGGAAATGGTCACATAACTTTAGGGTGTGTTGAGTACTCAACACAATGGCGGCATGTGACTGCACTCTTTTTGACATCTTTGCCAGGCTTTTGAGTAAGAAATAGGGAAAATTTAAAGGATAATCTCCATTCAGATGCATTAACAACCTAATATGGTAGATGTAAATCAATGAAAATCTGCCTTCGCAGGTGATATACCTATGGATGATGATTAAAGCAATGTTCCATTCCTATCTAATCCAACTATGAGGGACTCCCTTTTTCCAATCCAGGTTTTTCTTATCTCGTAGCAAAAATTGATTAACAAACGCTGTGACTACATACTCTTTCTTCCACCATCGCTCTCCTCCAACTACCAATATGCAATCTTTGGCAATGGATTATTCTGTCACTAGCATTAGTAGTTTTCCAATCTCTACTTCGTAGCCATTGAAATTATTTGCAAACGCCATAGATACCTAAAGTCAAATTCCTCCTAGGTTTTTGAGACACAGGAATATATTTCTTCCTTTGTATTTTAATTGCAACAACTCTCTTACTAGTTTCTGGATCTTTATGCTTAGCTGAGGGTTTAACATCATAATATTTATCAGAATCTTCTTCTATTTTTAAATTTGCCTCAAAAAACATTTTGTTTTATGTCTCCAATTTGGGTCTCTTACCTCTGTTGGTCCTTGTTACCCTGATGGCAGGAAACTCTTCTTTAACAGGAGTTTCATCAAGTGGGAAACTCAGTTCCTGTGCAACAGAACTTTTCCCTTTGCCTTTTTTCTGTTTGCTAGGCTGTGGATCAGGGTTTAGGGATTGGATTAACCAACTCCAGGGTTTCTGTACCTCCCTTAGAGCATAAACAAACAGAGTTTTAATTATGAATTGGTTAAACAAACTACTCTTTTCAGTGGCAGGGTGTGACTGCACTCTTTTTGACATATTTTCTAGGCTTTTGAGTAAGAAATAGGGAAAATTTAAAGGATAATCTCCATTCAGATGCATTAACAACCTAATATGGTAGATGTAAATCAATGAAAATCTTCCTTCACAGGTGATATACATGTGGATGATGAAAAAAGCAGTGTTCCATTCGTGTCTAATACAACTATGAGGGACTCCCTTTTTCCAATCCGGGTTTTGTTTAACAGGTAGAAAAAACTGATTAACAAACTCTGTGACTACATACTCTTTCTTCCACCATTGCTCTCCAACCACCAATCTGCAAGCCTTGGCGATGGATTTTTCTGTCACCAGCATCAGAAATTTTCCGATCTCCACTTCGTAGCCATTGAAATTCTTTGCAAATGCCATAGATACATGTTTGTCATAACCTTGGAAGGTAGTGAGGAATTTGAACCAGCCGGCATCTCTAAATCTCTATTCCATCTACATATATGCTTCAAGAAGCTCAGTGCCCTCAGGTTCCAATCTGACCACTTGCCCACTTCTCTTAGGCACCATCAAAAACACGATGCTACAACTAGCACTACTCAGATTATGAATTTACAACCTGCAACTGTTAACATATAACAGTTCTTCTGAGAAAACACCTGCGCTTATAAATTAGAATGATGTCAAAATATGTTAGTCCCTAAATTTTCACTTGACTCTGAGAGGGAAAGCTAGGGCATCATCGATTTATTGAAAAGTGTTATGAAGGTTTTTATAGTTTGGTTTTTTGAATAAGGTGGTTGAAAACTGGCTCAAGGTTATAACATAACATGAAAATCAAAATAAGAACATAATATATCCCATTGACTGGTTAAAAGGTAGTCACATAGATAGATTAGACCAATAAGAAAAAGACAGGATACAGATTTCAATTTGCCAACTTCACATAAATTCTTGTCTTGGAATATCATAAAGAAACAAGACCATCAACTTGAAATCAAAACTTGAAAATAATTTACACAGCAAATTCTTTACTGTATTAATTAACAATCAAGAAACAAATGCATTGCAATCTGAATAATGAACTCAAGCATGAAGAAAGAAAAATAGAGTAGAAAAGAGAGTCTAACCATCCATATTCCTTTGCTATTAAGTGTCAAAATGGAACATAAAGTCTTACAAGGATTCACAAAACAAGTCTTCTAGATCTCCAATTTTTTGACCCAAACAAAGTCTTTTCTCTACCTATTTAAACTTATTCAAAAAATCTGTGATCCTATCTTCTACTATTCTCTTAATGACTAGATCTGATTTGCATCTATCTACTAGGGAGGTTAGTTCAAAAAGATCATTTACATTCCAAAAATAGATATTTTCTCAACAACTTGATATTGCATGATCTTCCCAACAATACATTTGATTCTACAAAATAGGGATTAGCTTGATCTAGTCATACATTTCAAGGTCTTTTCTTTTCACAAGACAAAACAAGTAAATCTTTCCCTATTCCCTGGAAAACATCAAAATTATGATTGTGCTAATTTCTTCATGAAGCCTTTAGGGTATGATAACATCAGCAGCCTTGGCAGTTTTTTGTTTGAGCTTTTTGGTGAGTACAATGTTATGCCAATAAAGTTTAAAATTTATTTCTCTCAGCTCTTTGAGAAATGCTCTTTATTCTTTTTTCTTCTTCTTGAAACCCTGAATATTTTCTTGCTACTTGGCACTCCATTGTTCTACATGAGCCTTCTCTTTCTCCAGCTGTTTCACCACCTTTTGGAGTTCTCTGATATTTTATTTGTCAGTTCTGACCTTGACCTTAAATTCAGGGAACTCATCTGTAGGTGCAGGCTCATTCAGATTTATGTTAGCCTTAGGCTCTCTTAATTTAATCTGGTACCTAGAAACCAATCTTGAGATGTGCTCTTCATCTAAACTAGCTGAATCCATGGCTTCAGGTATGTCTGATATGCGGTTTGAATCTACAAGATGGCTTTCTGTATTTTCAAGGACCCTACTGATACCTTCAGTAGATGATTTAGCTCATGACAATCTGGTAGTGGCTCTTGTTATAGGTCCTGTAGAGGATGCAATAACCTGCTTGTCTCTTTTTGCTAGTTCTTTATGTAATGGGGGTTTGTTTGCCTTTTGTTTGATATCTGTTTTAGCATCCTCGGAATGATATTCTATCACCATGACATCTTATTTTTTGATTGAGGATCAAACATAGCTTTAGACCTTAGCCTGTATTTGTTGGTAATTCTAGTTGAATTCCTCCTAGGTTTTTGAGACACAGGCACATATTTCTTCCTCTATCTTTTAACTGCAACACCTCTCTTACTAGTTTCTAGATCTTTATGATTAGCTGAGGGTTTAACATCATAATATTTATCAGAATCTTCTTCTATTTTTAAATATGCCTCAGAAAACATTTCATTTTTTGTCTCCAATTTGGGTCTCTTACCTCTGTTGGTCCTTGTTACCCTGATGGCAGGCAACTCTTCTTTAACAGGAGTTTCATCAACTCGGAAACTCAGTTCCTATGAAACAGACCTTTTCCCTTTTCTTTTTTTATGTTTTATAGGCTATGGATCAAGGTTTAGAGACTAGATTAACCAACTCTAGGGTTTCTGTACCTCCCTCAGAGAAGAAACGACCAGAGTTTTAATTAATACTTAGTGAAACAAACTACTCTTTGCAGTGGCGGGGTGTGATTGCACTCTTTTTTACATCTTTTCCAAAATTTTGAGTAAGAAATAGGGAAAATTTAAAGGATAATCTCCATTGAGATGCATTAACAACCTAATATGGTAGATGTAAATCAATGAAAATCTTCCTTCGCAGGTGATATACCTGTGGATGATGATTAAAGCAGTGTTTCATTCCTATCTAATCCAACTATGAGGGACTCCCTTTTTCCAATTCGGGTTTTTCTTATCTGGTAGAAAAAACTGATTAACAAACTCTGTGACTACATACTCTTTATTCCACCATCACTCTCCTCCAACTACCAATCTACAAGCTTTGGTGATGGATTATTCTGTCACCAACATCAACAATTTTCCAATCTCCACTTCGTAACCATTGAAATTCTTTGCAAATGCCATAGATACCTATTCGGCATAACCTTGGAAGGTAATGAGGATTTCAAACCATCAAGCATCTCTAAATCTTTGCACCATCTGTGGATATGCTTCAAGAATCTTGGCACCCTCAGGTTCCAATATGACCACTTTCCCGCTTCTCTTAGGTGCCATAAAAAACACGATGCTACAACTGGCACTTCTCGGATTCTGAATTTACAACCTGCAACTATTAACATATAACAGTTCTTTTGAGAAAACACTTGCGCTTATAATTCAGAAAAATTAGAACGACGAGTGACAGGTTCAAATAATGATCTTTGGGAATTGAACGATTTTAAATGAGTCCTTTGCAGGTACAGAACAATCCGATCATGTAACGGTTTGAATCATAAAATTATTTAAGAGCTATCGTGGGACACATGTGAATTATTAGTCCACGATCTGTGTAATCATAACGAAATCAGGGTGGAAAGCGCATATTAAGGCATGATTTTATTTGCACTACGGGAATAATGTTATTCCAGTAGCGCTATTAATGACTAGAAGAGTTTTGAATTTGCAAAATTTAAACAGGCATATGAAGTGACACATCTTGTAAAACCATGTCTTAAATCTCCAGACTTAAAGAAATTATTCAAAAAGATAAAATGAAAATCATAACAAGATGAAAACAAGGATTAAAATCAAATGAAATAAGACAATGAAGTGCAGGTAGGAAGGGTTTAGGATTAGGGTTTCTCACTAAATCAAAAGAAAAATTAGAGACTAATAGGAGCCACAACTGAAACAATGGAATCTCCAGGTGCAAGTTGCAATCTTCAAGTTATTGATATCTGATGCACCTTCAGAATCATTATTTCTTTGTCATTCTATCCTAGGTAAATGTTTTCAATTTTTTCCTCGAAAATGTCTCTATGAATGTTATAACTAAGAGTCACCCTCAGATTGTAGGAGGATAAGCCCGGTACCCATTAGAATGTTCAGTAGATGTTTGATTTATAAATGGAGTTCAAATGGAATAAACTTGACATAGGAATGATTTCAACACATAAATTAGACATGCAATGCACAGGGAAGTGAAGGCCTCATTAACTTCAGTCAGTGAATTGAGTTTAAGGGTGAGCAGAAAGAAGACTTAGTGAGAAAGTGGGCAAGTCAGCTATGGGCATCCGACCTTCAAGAATCTTGGTGAAGAAAAACTTAGGCTCAAGAACACTCTTGAACCCAAGCTTTAGACACTGAAATATGTCACAGACACATGGTCACAACAACACAATTTTCAAACCTACATCACGATGCAACTACAACAACTCTATTGGATCCTCCATGCCCAAGCCTTTCAGTGTGAGGAGAAATAAGACAACAGGGGAGATGACTAAAAATGGTCACGATACCACTTAATCAAACCTACATTGCAATAGTATCACAACCCTCGAGTGGATTCTCCATGCCCGAGTGTTTTAGTGTGAGGAGAAATAAGATAATAGGGGATCTAAGTAAAACTAGTCACAATACCACTGTAATCAAACCTACATTACAATAGCATCACAACCCTTGACTGGATCCTCCATGCCCAAGTGTTTTAGCACACTTTTTACAGAGAGATGAAAAGAGGATGAATTATATTAATGCAAAAGTCTCAAATTTGATACATAACAAGAGAACAACTATGGAATCAAAATATTATAAGATAGGGAGCTCGACTCAACCAATTGACAACCCTAATAAAATATTTCTTTGAGATATTTATACTCAAACATTTACAACTGCTAGAAATGAGATCTGATCCAACCATCCTGTCTAAATATTTCCATCTGTGTACCTCCTATGTCAGACTATGCATGAATCCTCCTCAGGCTAATAGTTTTGACCCTTCTTACAGGGCCTCCATGCCTTCCATTTATGGAGTGAGTCAAGGTTTCAACCACCACTCCTTTTTCATTAATTGCTTATTTCCTGTGACCTTGTGCCATGAAGTGGCATTTACCTCAAATGGTGCTTTGGGACTTCACGTTTCGGGAGTCTTCACACCACTTGACTCCAAATCTCCTGATACCCATATCGATGAAATCACTTTACTCAAATCGATGATCGGATCTTCTTCACAGTCAATGGCTGTGATTGTTTCCTTAGAACTCTGAATCGGCCAGCTCCATGAAATGGGTGCTATATTTTCTTCCTTGGCATGCCTCTACATGACCTCAAGCTGTGACCTAGGGCTCTACTCCTGAGAGCTTCACAACTTCACGCTTCACAAAATCTGCGCCTTGCTCCTTGCAGATCCTCCAAACTGTGAATCCATGAATTTACCTATTTTTCACCACGTTCTCTTGTGGATCTACGAACATGATCTCCTTTTCTAGATAGGCCTTTGGGAAATTTTCATTCTTCTTATCTGGAAAATACAAACATGCTCTTGTTATAACCCTAATTTGCACTAGACATGCTTACCTGGCATCAAGCCATCTCAGATTCCTTCTTTTCCAAAACATTGTTGAACACCTCTTCTTAAAAACCCCTTTTATAAAGACCCACATGCCCTGCTCCATTACTGAATGCAAGTACATGCTAGCTGACCCAAGATATCCCACATGTACCTACAAAATCATGGGAAAAGGAAAGTTGTTGATGGAACAAACATCTTTGGGTAAGTTAACTAAACCTTTTGGCCATGCATGGCCGATCACTCAACCAAATGTAACACCCTATTTCCCCCATCTTGTAAATATAACTGGACTGGCCAAGAACTATGGAAAACTCATAAATGTGAATATGTGATGTAAATGGACCTTGAGGAAGAGGTCAATGAA
>JASDQU011505836.1:0-13492 GCA_032191745.1 Picea mariana | reverse complement strand
ATGTCCTTTCCCCAAGGAACTTAGGATAAAAACATATCCTTTTAAATAGTTTTTGAAATAATAATAAATTATTATTTTCTTAGGCTTAAGCCCCTATAATTAGCCCCTCTTTTCAACCTCTTATCCCCCCTCTCCCTTACCCATCCTAGTGGAGCTTATTCCCCCATCACTCTTTCTTCGTGGTTGGTCTACATGCAGTGATGTTTTTATATTAATAATATGAATATTTACATGTACAAAACAGGCTCTTGGCCTTTAACACCTAGGCTCTCCGGACTACTAACACATAAGCCTACCAACTTATAATTTCTCTGCTCACCAGCCTACAAAACATGCTTACAAATCATAATGCAACTGGGGATCATCCTTGGGGTATTACAATCCCCTCCCCTTATTTTTGCACTGTCCTCAGTGCAACTCATTTACATAACATCAACAATATTTTTAAAATCTTCAAAAATATGCGGGTATTCTTCCCGCATAGCATCCTCATGCTCCCATGTTGCGTCCTCAAGACCGTACCAGGTCCAGTAGACCTTTACAAGCCCTATGCCTCGATTCCAGCGATGTTTTCTCTTCCGGTCCAATATGTGCACCTGATGCACTTGCAAGATGCCTTCTTGCTCCACCTGAACCACATTCCAATCAATAACATGATTAACATTAGGTGTATATTTCTTAAGAAATGAAACATGAAACACATTATGTATAGTCATGGATGTAGGAAATGAAAGCATATATGCAACTGGTCCAATCCTCTCTAGGATTTCAAATGCCCACAATATCTGGCTGCCAACTTGGAACAGTTTTCCAACTTCAGGGAACTTTTGTTGGCTTTCACCTTCAAGAAAACATGATCACCCACTTTAAACTCCCTGTGGGTTCTGTTCTTATCAGCATAACGTTTCTGCATGTCTTGGGAAGCCTTTAAATTTTCCTTAATCTTCAACATTTTCTCTTCCATTTCCTTGAGTAATTATGGTCCAACTATTACTATATCAATTGGGTTATCCCAACTTACTAGGGTATTGCACTTTCTTCCATAAAGTGATTCAAATGGGCTCATCTTCAGTGATGCTTGATACCCATTGGTGTAGGAAAATTCTACCAAGTGTAGGTATTTTTCCCATTGGGATAGTTTGTCCATCACATACATCCTTAGCATATCTTCTATCACTTGGTTCACCCTCTATGTTTGCCCATCAGACTCAGGATGGTATGCAGTGTTGAAGTTCAGATTCGTTCTGAATCCTTTGAATAACCCCTTCCATAACTTTGAGGTAAATTTTGGGTCTCTGTCAGACACAATTGTCTTAGGAATATTGTGCAATCTTGCTACTTCCCTCATGTAGATATCATCAACATTAGCTGCCTTGTGAGTAGTCTTCAATGGAATAAAATGGGTAGCTTTCGTAAGCTTATCCACCACCACCATGATGGAATCATGTTGCTTATTTGTTCTGGGTAATCTTGTGATGAAATCTATTGTCACCACTTCCCACTTCCACTCAGGAATGGGTAAAGGCTGTAGCAACCATGTTGGATGCCTATGTTCAACCTTGAACTTCTGACACTCCATACATCTGGCGATGTATTCTGCAATTTCCTTCTTCATGCCTGGACAAAAGTAATGGCTCTTGAATGCTGCCACTGTTTTCTGATATCCAGGGTGCCCAACATAAGGCACATCATGCATTTCCTTCAAGATCATCATTCTCAATTCCTGGGAATTAAGTACATAAATTCTATTTTTGTACAGGAGTGTATCATCAGTTCCCAATTTATAATCTTCCACTTTCGGTAGTATATTACCTTGCTGCAGCTTTTCTACCAATTCCCTATACGACAAATCTGTATTGGCAGCTTCCTAAATTCTGCCTTTAATATCAGTTTGATACATGCTAATGGTCATAGCATGTAGTTCATGCACGCTTCTGTTGAGTGCATCAACCACTTTGTTTTCCTTTCCTTTGATATGATCGATATCAAATTCATACTCACAAAGGAATTCCAACCATCTACTCTGCCTAGCATTCAAGGTTGGCTAATCAAACAAATAATTCAGACCATTATGGTTTGTCCTTAGCTCAAACCTCTTTCCCATGAGGTAATGTCTCCATTTATTTAGAGTGTGTACCATGGACACCAACTCCAAATCATGAGTTGCATAGTTATTTTCATGAACATTCAATTTTCTAGACTCATAACATATTACAAACCCATTTTGGATGAGGACTCCACCTAGTCCTTCTTTGCATACATATGTACACACTACAAAATATTCATTCGGATCTGCAATCCTTAGGATTGGAGCACTGGTTAACAACTTCTTCAATTGTTGGAAGCTTCCCTCACATTCTTTTGTCCATTGAAATTTCTTCTCCTTCCTTTGCAAGGAAGTGATGGGGTGAGCTATTCTTGAGAACCCTACAATGAACCTTTTGTAATAGCTAGCTAGACCCATAAAGGATATGAATTATGTCACATTCTTCGACGCTGACCATTCTTTAATGGCCTCTACCTTCTCAGGATCCACATCTATCCCATCTTTTGAAATGATATGCCCCAAATAATGGATCTGCTTTTGATAGAATGAGCACTTGCTCAATTTGGCATACAGTTGGTGCTCTCTTAGCACTTGCAACACCATCCTTAGATGGTGTTCATGCTCTTCCTTTGACTTGGAATACACCAATATGTCATCCAAAAAGACTATGAAAAACTTGTCCATATATTCCCTGAATACACCATTCATTAGGCACATGAAAACAACGGGTGCATTTGACAACCCAAAAGGAACCACTGTGAATTCATAATGATGATACCTTGTTATGAAGGTGGTCTTGCTCATGTCTTCATCCTTGATCCTTACCTAGTGGTATCCTGACCTGACATCTATCTTGGAAAATATCTTAGCATCCTTCAACTGATCAAAGAGATCATCGATCCTTGGCAAAAGATACTTTTTCTTTATAGTAACTTTGTTAAACTCTCTGAAATCGATGCAAAATCTCAATGTCCCATCTTTATTTTTCACGAACATGAATGGGGCACCCCAAGGTGACACTTGGGAATATATACCCATTCTTCATAAGTTCTTCAAGTTGCAATTTTAGTTCTTTCAGCTCTGGCGTACTCATTTTGTAATGAGTTTTCGACACTAGATCTGCTCCAGGAATTAGGTTTATAGAGAAATTGATATCTCTCTTCAGGGGTAGTCTAGGTACCTCCTGGAATACATCTTCAAAATATTTTAATACTACATGGTATTCATTATTTGACACCTTATCCTTAGGTGCTTCATCCATATGAGCTGCAAATATTTGGAATCCCTTCTTGTAACACTTCTTCAGCTGCATTGCTGAGATTTCTCTGATGGCAACTGCTCTGGGAATTCCTTGGAATGTTCTCCAATTTCCTTCCTCATCCATGCAAGTGAATTCCTTGTTACGACAGTCTAATATGGCATGGTGTTGGTCCAACCAATCCATCCCAATTAGACAATCATACGAACCTAAAGGTAAGATGTTCAATTCAGCCCTTGTGCTCAATCCATTCATGTCCACTAGACATGACTTAACCAACTCAACAACCTTTCTCTTGGCTCCTGTAGCCAGCTGCACTAACCAATATTTTCCATGCTTTCTTCATGGAAAACGAAAAATTTCCACCATTCTAGAATCTATATAACTATGACTAGCCCCTGAATCAATTAAAATAGTAAAGGCATGGTTATTAATCATACCTTCGACTTCAATCATATGTGACTGATATTCTACTTGATTGTTGTTGATGGATGCATATATCCTTGGTATTCTACTGCCCATATCTTCCACTTTTCTGCCTATTGAACATTGTGGACAACTCTCACTTTGTCACTTCGGTGGGAGCAATCTCTATACCTATGATTCCCTTTACAACCCCAACATTCCATAGGTGGTTGTCTTGGCATTTGTCCACCTACTTCAACCTTCCTGGGCTCTCTAAAAGATGGCTGTCCTTGAGGACTATTTCTGAAAAAGGGTGGCTTAGTTCCCTTCTTTCTCTGATCCATCTTGAATTTCTTCTTGTCTTCCCAAGCCTTCCGGAAAGTGGGCTTTTCTCCTTGCTGCTCATATAAGAATTTTTCTCTCCTTATAGTTTCTTCCATAGTATTAGGATCATCATACTGGATCTTGTCACTGATTGAAGATGGCAGTCCACTCAGATACCTTTGAATTTTGACAATCTCATCTTTGACGAAAGGAACATACTTCAACAATTCCAAAAACCTTCATTCATATTCATCAATGGTCATGCTACCCAGCTTAAGTTCAAAGAAATATTTCATATTTCTGTCAAAGTATCTCTTAGTCAAGTATTTACTTTTGAAATGCTTCTTGAATTTCTTCCAAGTAACATTTTTCTCTTTCATGTCTTGCACCTGCACAAGTTGATCCCACCACATGGATGCCTTTCCTTTCAGCTGATACATTGCAATTCTTCCTTCTGCATGAGAGGAATAATTCTGCAGTTGGAAATATTTCCTCATGCCAAGCAACCATGTCTCAACATCTTCCTCCTTATTGTGTTCTCCATCAAACGTAGGAGGCTTAATCTTGTTCATTTCACCCTTCAGTTCATCCACTCCAGATCTCCTGTATTTTCTGGTAGGGGATGGGCTTGAACTACTATGTGCCCTCCTCTTGGAGTGTCCTTGGGAGTGATGGTGGTGTCTACCAACACTCCTTGATTTTATTTTCTCATCAAAGGACCTACGACTTCCAAATTTACTGGAGTCACTCTCCTTATCCAATTTCCTTTCTATCATTTTGAGGCTTTGCATCAACTTTAGATTGAATTCTCCCTGTTGGTCCCTGGATTTCATGAGCTTTATGTTATCTTCTCGGTGAGTCTGAACATCTTTCTGCAATATTTCAATGATTTTAATCATGTTTCCTTCCTTATCTATCTCTTCTCGATGCCCATTGGAGTTTGATCCTTCAACTCCCAAATGAATATCTATCCCTCTAGCTTCATTCTTTGAGATGGAATCATTTTGTGACTCCTCCATTTCTCTACACTAAGTGACAATTTGGTTCAATTCCGACAATCGTTGACTCTGCAAACACAATGTGCAGTCAACTGAAATTTGTTAGGCCATCAATCCTTAACCAATCAACAGTATTCATAAACCAGTCTGATTCAAGAAAATGTTTAGATTTCATTCTCTGTGATTCTCGCTCAATCAAGAATCCCCACAGATCTCTTCTTTCTGAGTCCTTCTCTTTTCTGCAACAATTTTCGGGCACTAGCCCCTTTCTCTTAGCCCCCAACCCATGTGACCATGGGTTGTGGCCAAGCGCTATATCGATAGGTGCTTACTTGGGACTTCAGGCCTATGGATTCAGAAGTCTTCCAAGAACAATACAACAACTCTCGGAGTTCTGAACTAACAAACTCACGAAATAGGGTGAATCAGCAATCCATGACTACTCGACATCCAACAACTGATACCCACTATGGAACTTCTGTCATCAGAGCTTCGAGACATCAGAGCTTCAGATCTTCAGAGCTTCAAGACTTCGAAACTTTGTATATTCGGAGCTTCGGGAATTCGGAGCTTCATAGCTTCAGAGCTTCAGGTTCCGGAAGTTTTCACGCTTGCTTCCTTCCAATCTCCCGAATTTCAAATTTCCAGACTTCTTTACCCTCCGGGTCCACATAGTACAGATGTCACCAACTCAAGTGGTGGAACGTGGCATGCTTAGAAAGGTCCATGTCACCCCTAGTGACATCATTCGGCCCCACCATGTCTACTCTTTCACTTCAGAACTTCAGAGCTTCGGAAGTTCTCCCCTCAGCATACATTAATTCTCTCGAAATCCGAAATCCGAAATTACAATTTGCTCTTTTTCTTTGGAACTTCAGGTTTCAGAATTTGTGCATCAACACATCCCACTTCTCCCGATCATCGAATTCCAAAGTTACGATCTAACAAACGAGATTTTCTCCTCAGATCCACGCCACAGATGGACTCTGTTACTCCACGGATTTCCAAAAGAATTCATGGCTAACTGCCTCACAACATTACCAGATTTGATGGTCATGAAGGATTCTCCTTCTCCCAAATGGATCCTAAGGCCCACATTAATCTAAATCCAAATACCACATCTATCATGGTTTTATAATACTACTACAACTCCTAATCTTTGTAACACGGCCAAGGTAACTTCTTGGCACTCAGGAATGTTCTGAGGTTCAAAATTGGTTCCTCTTGACACAATTTCCACCTAAAACCTTGGTTCTAATGACCACTTATCTGGCCCATCTAGGTTTAGTGTTAAAAACTTGGCTCTCATGACCACTTATCCGGCCCATCTAGGTTCAGTGTTGAAAAATTGGCTCTGATACCAATTTTTAACGTCCCTGGCCAACAACAAGACTGTCGGGCAACACTACTGCGGAACACCTTATCTTCTACAAACTAGCTCTGACATACATATCTATAGACATGCATATTTAACTAATTTAATAACATAGCCCATATCTTTTTCTACTATACAGACTCAAATAGAATTAACAATAATTCAAACATGCAACGGAATACATGATAACATTCAAGAATCACAGACATGCATAACATATATAATTAAGCACAAAAATTATACTTATCTTTTAACTGGAGTAAAACCACCAACTGCGTGCAGACCTTCCACAAAAATCCTAGCATTAGACCACACTGCTCATCACTCTCAGCAGTAGGTCACCCCCGAGCTAGGACTAAACTCCATCGGCAAGGGATTCCTAGGCTAGGCAAGGTCAATAGGAAAGTCGCACAGTCTAAGAGGAAGGATTCTCTCCCAGGAGCCACTTATGCCCACTACTCACATACTCTCATTCCCCACATGTTCGTCCCACCCCAGGAGTATACACCTTCACTGTCACATAGTCCATCGGTTGCTCCACCTCCCTTACCTTGGGCTTTAGCAACAAGCTGAACCGAAATTCTCAGAGCTCTGTAGCAGCTATGGGACCCTTCCAGGAGTACTCACCTCCCCAACACACTCTCTCACCTGGAGAGAGTTACTCACAAGCTTGACAACCTTCTTCCTCGATCCACAATAGCTAAATCAGGTAAGGTGATGGGTGGTTCAGTAAATTACAGAGGTGTAAATTGGTCACAGATTCAACAATGGTGGAAATGGTCGGCTGCAGCTTGCTCAGTGTGTGAGTGTACTCGTCAGGAGAGATGGGGCAGACGGTACTAACATAGTTGATATGGTGAAAGCCCAAAACTCCCTGTGCATGAATCCCCCTACCTGCATGAGTGAGTGCCCCCCCTAACAACAAGAATTCCCCCCCTTAAGACTGCATATTTTTGAGCCGACACTTGTCACTCATGAAGCACGTTCCTTCCCTTTGGAAGTCACCTATCCTTTCCCCAAGGAACTTAGGATAAAACATATCCTTTTAAAAAAAAATTGTAATAATAATAAATTATTATTCTCTTGGGCTTAATCCCCTAGAATTAGCCCCTCTTTCAAACCTCTCATCCGCCCTCTCCCTTACCCATCCTAGTGGAGCTTATTCCCCCATCACTCTTTTTTCGTGGTCGGTCTACATGCATCAATGTTTTTATATTAATAATATGAATATTTACATGTACAAAACATGCTCCTGGCCTTTAACACCTAGGCTCTTCGGCCTACTAACACATAAGCCTACTAGCTTATAATTGCTCGGCTCACCAACCTACAAAACATGTTTACAACTCATAATACAACTGGGGCTCGTCCTTGGGGTATTACAAGTGAGCTTATTTATATGTTCCTACACTAAGCCACTGAAAACAAAAACAACTGCAAACCAAAAGTCTCGGATGTCAAGCTTATTCATCCTACACCTAATCAATTGAATTGTTGCTTGATCAAGTATAATTAGTTTTCCAATGAAGCCATGCAAGGAATTGATTAATTGGTGAAAATTTTGATCTGGATCGGAAAAAATAAGAAATCCATGGCATAGAAAAGTTCAGTTCAAAAAAATAGCAGAACCAACATCCACTAAGAAAGAATGATTTGACATATGCACTGCTCAAAGACTCCAGATAATAAGCCATAGGCTCTTGAAATTCATAAATAAAAACCTTTTCTTGTTGTTCTAGTTGGAGATTGGATTGTTTCTGTATATGCCCAAATTTATAACAACTTCCAATTTCATTTTTCTGCAAAAATGAAGTTTGTTGCAGGTTGGTTTCATTGATTGCAAGTGCAAAGTGACCAATAGAAAACCGATCAACGTGATTTGTAGCTAGAGAAAACACATCTTCATATTCATAATAATCAGAAAAAATTATAGCAGGTGAACTTCCATAAACCTGTTTATTTTCTTCTACTCCATATCCATGTTAAAACATATAATTTTGAAGATTATCAACCTCTTGACCATCATGAAAAGTCTCTTCTACTGCAACATATTCTTCAATACAAGTGTTGAGTCTCCATTTTGACATAAGATAATACCCTATATTACCCTCTATCTAAGTCTTTCTGCCTCTGTTATAAACCTATACTGGACTATTCCCTCCCAAAACACATGCCTAATAGCTATGTCATGTCTACAAGAGGTAATTAGTGATTTAAAGCATGCTTGTTTAACCTTCTTAAATTAATTCAATTGAAAGTGTTTTATTTTGTATAGTTCTAATAATTTGATTTATGAGCAGTCTATCTGGCACTACCAAACACCGTGTAATCTGGTATCGAATCCATTCTAGTACCCAAGATAGTTTTGATCTGGTACCAACCCCATTCTGGTACCAAGACGTGCGCTATTCCGGTACTCCTTGCTCTATTCTATTCTGGTACTAGACTCGTGACTGTGTGCAATCCGGTACCAAAATCTTTGTTTTGATATGTGCCAATTAGACCTAGATAATGGTGCAGATTTCAAGAAGACAGTTGGATAGAAGTGTCCGAGTCAGTTCTCCAGTTGCAAGAGACTCCATTGCTCATGCACTTCGTGTCATGAGGATGGAGTCGACTCCTAAAACTCCGATGTAAATCTTGATTCTGGAATTTCTCGAACTGTTTAATGTTTAAACATAAATATTGGTAGTATCGGCTTACCTTATATAAGAATGTTATGTAGAGAGGAATGTAATAAATATACGATAAGAATCAGACAATACTCGGCATCGTCATGTATGAAGTAAAAGACTGTTGATCCAATTTACCAGCTGAATTAATACAGAAGATCTTTTATCTCAATTCTTGGATGTGAGTGAAAGTTTTAGTTTGTTAACTCCTTAAGAGGTTCCTTGTTGGTTCGACAGGGTCCCACCACCCCAATTAAGGTAAACCTCATTGTATACATTCTGTGTGTTTGTGTGGATAGTTTACAACAACATGTGTGTGTTTGATTAGTCTTTATTTCATTCTCAGGATTGAGCATTGAGTTAATCATTTTGGATTGGTGTGTATAGGCAAGTGCTAGATCGAATATACATTTTATTATCCAATGTTGAAGGTATCTATCTCATAATTTGAAGTGTGGGACTGATATTTTAAGTTTATGATTGTAGTATCGCAAGGGACCAGGAGACTTTATCTTTCATCTGCATGTGCTGTAATAAAGTCTTTCAGTTATACTGAATTCCCCTTGTGCTGGTTTGATTGAATTACATGAAGTTGAAGTTGGTTTTTGTTTCAAGAATGGTTGGAGTTGATTGTTTTAATTACTACATGAGACAAGCTTCTTAAAGTTCATCTTTTCAATACAAGTGCCTAAAATGAACAGACTTGTTTCTCTGGTACAACATCTCTTTGATTGACTTTTTGTCTAAGTTTCATTATCAACTTTCTCTTTTAGGTTCAGAGGATATTTTGAAGTATTTAGAGTTCTTAGAAATGGAATTTTTATGTTATTAATTATTTCCTATATGCAACAGACTTAGATAGGTTACTTGTTCTCGCCACATATGGTGTAACGACTCTTTCGATTACCAATCCCGGATTGACATTTAAATGAGTGTGAGATATACAATGAACATATTTACGCACCAACATTTTGGCGTCATTGCCGAGGAGTTGTACATGGTAACAGGTAACATATTTTTTTTGGTTTGATGAAGTATTGGATTGGATTTGAGGATAATCTGAGGGTGGGGAGAAGACAATAAGACGAAAGGTAAGAACCCGCGCATCCACTTTGGTGGGGTTGCTCGAAAGTCAGGTTGTCCTCCTACCTCTAATTAGGAATCTGCATTTTCATTGATTTCATTTTTTTATGAGTAGGTATAGGGATAATAAAGGCATATTTATTGCTCCTAAAATCTCAGAAAAACCAGAAAAACAAACAACAAAGAAACCCCCCCCTTATACTAATTCATCGAAAAATCGTGTAGGAAAAATTCTCAGAGGAGAGAGCTCAAAGGCATCCATTGCAACAACAGAAAAAGGCACTAGATCCGAAGCCACTGTTCAAATAAAAAACAGAAGGTGGCAAGAAAAGGAGGCAACACTGGCAACCCCATCCAGAAGAGAAACTGGAAAAGAAGCAGAGGTGATAATAGAAGAGGTTGCATATGCTATTGGAATACCACACAAAACCTTGGAACAACCAGAGATACCAGATAACCCGGTCGTGGAACCATCACTTAGTGGATAAAATTCACCACCTCCCTACAAAGTGCTCGGAAACATGGCAGAAGAAGAGGGAAACACAACTAATGAAACAGAGACATTTGGATTCTCCATACTGGATATGGATAAAGACGTTTCTATGAAGAACATGCCATTATCTTCGCTTCCTCATTTCATAGGTATGTCGACAGAAGACCCTGACTCATTTTTATTTGAATTTGACATATTGTGTAGGAGCTATAACTACACAGATAATTCTCAAAAATTAAAACTTTTCCCAACCACACTAAAAGATTCAACACTATAGTGGTTCATGAGCTTAGGGGAACACACAATTTTGTCTTGGAATGGTATGAAGGAGGCGTTCCTCCAAAAATACCAGGATTACTGCATACCTAGAGATGCTAGGAATGATATATTCAAAATGCAGCAATCAGAAGAAGAAAGCTTAGAAGACTACTTAGAAAGTTTCTTATACAATTACCAAAAGACTAAGTAGTTTTCCTTATATATAGCTACAGTTAGGACTGTCTTTCTAAAGGGTGTGAGGGACGATTACATTGAAGTGTTAAACCTTATGAGTTTTGGGGACATATACCAAAAACCGTTTGTAGACATAACAGAGTATTGTAAAAGATACTCTCACAGTCAAGCTAAAACAGGGAAAAGTATAAGGGACCCTACCAACAAAATTGCTAAACCCACATCCAGAGGTGTCACAAGGATTGAGCTAGGAAATCTATTGGAAAACTTTAAAACATATATCCTACACACCATCAGTTCCCAACTGGATACCATGCAAATTAAAAGAAAACAAGAGGAAGAAAATGTTGTGTTAGCAATCTTTTGTCATCGGTGTAGGAGGAAACACCTTGAAAAGGAATGCCCCCTCAATGTTATTGAACTCTGTGGTATTTTCACAGAGGACCATCCTACTAATGAATGCCCTTCTCTCCCCGGATTCAAGGCCATGTTCAAGGGAGGAGGAGAACCTGAGACATCTTACCCCCTTAGGAGACCATGGAGACAACAAAACCCCAGCATGTTTGCCGACCGAATTACACAATACCCCCAACAACAATGGGTACCTACCATGTCTTATCCTCAGTGGAAAACACAAACACAACCTTGGCAATAGGGGTGGAGAGGACCTGTATATGGAAATGTCCCCTTTCAACCAACAAATTTTCCCACCTATCCACAATATCCTTCGAATATTTCACAGTTGCTCCCAGGTTTTAACCCCCCTACTCTTCTTCCACCCCCACAACCACAACAACCACTTGCACTACCCATGAATCCAAATATGCAGCAACCAATGCAAGATGCACCCATCTAAAACCCTCCTCAACCTACTCCTCTTCCTGCACAACCTATCCCTAACCCAAATAATAGACCGACACAACCTATACAAAATGTTGAAGTACAAACCTTCCCTACATATGTAATAACTCAAACTTCGTTTAATGGAATTGAATTAAGATCAGGAAGGATTGTAAACAAAACAAATCCCACTATGGTCATTCAAGAGGAACACATGCATAATCACAAAAACCAAGAAGAACAAATAGATGTCCAAACGGTTCAAAGAGAAGAACAAATGATTGATCCATTGAAAGAAAAAAGAAACACTCCAGTACCACAAGAAACCCCTTCTCCCAATTCCCTTGCAGCAGAAACACCCCATGAAATGAATCCCCCTTACCCAGAAAGGTTGCTCATAAAGAAAACTGAGGAACCTCTAGAACATAATCTAGAGACTGAACTCCATAATATATGTGTAAAGATTCCACTACTACAGGCCATTAAAGACATACCTATCTATGTTAAAATTATAAGGGACCTTTGCATTAAAAATCCAGGGAGAAAGAGGAAAGAGCCTCCTGTCGTATGGGTGGTAGGACAGTTATCCGAGTTTATAACAGAAATGCCTTCCAAGTATAGTGATCTAGGGAACCTAGTGGTAACCATAGAAATCAATGGTGTTGCCTTACCTAACACATTGATTGATCTAGGGGCACAAATAAATGTGATGTCAGTAAACACTATGAAAACATTGCAACTAGATCACTTAAGACCTACACAAACTTTGTTAGAGCTTGCAGATAAATCAGTCATCACCCCAACAGGAAGTGTAGATGATATAATAGTGACATTGGCCTCTTGGGAATACCCTGTAGATTTCTTGGTAATCCATCCCAAATCCCCCAAACTTGGACACCCAGTGGTACTAGGCCGACCTTGGTTGGCCACTGCTGATGCATTCATCAGTTGTCGATCTGGAGAAATGACAATTTCCAATAGCACTCAAAGTCAGAAACTTATCCTTTTTCCTCCCGCCCAACCTGCCACGGAAGTCCCTCTTTGTTTGGAGAATCTGTATGGGGAGGAGGACTGTACCCAACCCTTGTTGACACTTGAACAAGTAAAAGGAGTACAAGAACACTCTGAAGAACAAATCATAAGTCTATTCTTGGTTGCTTCGGCATGCATTGACTATCCCCAATCTTTCCCCAACAACACACACATCTTCAGCCCTGAATTTCAAGAAATTTGGCACCCTTCCACTTCTACAATAGCCACTCTTTTGCAACTAGAGGAAGGGAAGGAGTCTATTGTCCAAGCTGTATAATCAAACCTGGGAAGTCCCTCTATATCAATGTTAGCCTAGAAACAAATCAACAACAAAATCTGGTACAAATGATTTAGGGGCAATCTGATGCATTTGCATGGGAATACTCTGACATGAAAGGGATCCACCTAGATACATGTATGCATCATTTTTACATTAACAATCAAATCAGACCTATCCAACAACCCCAGAGAAGAATGAACCCAGCCTTGAAAGATATAGTAAAGGAAGAACT
>JASDQU011505834.1:5251-22951 GCA_032191745.1 Picea mariana | reverse complement strand
AAATGGGAGATTCTAAACCTGTGGGCACACCTATGGTTACTGGATGAAAATTAAGCAAGTATGATGACTCACCTAGTGTTGATCAAAGTTCATATAGGTCAATGATAGGCAGCCTATTGTACATCACAACATCTCGCCCAAACATAATGCATGTTGTCGGAATGGTAGGAAGATAGTAGTCTACACCTAAATAGAGTCATTTTCTAGCTGTCAAAAGGATATTCAGATATTTGAAAGAAACAATGAACTATGGCTTATGGTATCCTAAGAATCAGAATTTTCAATTATCAGTCTACTCAGACGTTGATTGGGCTAACTGCATGGATGAAAGGAAAAGCACAAGTGGAGGTGCGTTCTTCTTAGGAGATTCTCTAGTAGCATGGTTGAGTAAAAAGAAAGGTTCCATTTCTTTATCAACTACAGACGTAGAGTACATTGTTGTTGCTACCTGTTGCACTTAGGTAGTATGGATGATTCAAACACTTGCAGACTTGGAGGTAAAATACACCGCACCGATCCCACTTCATTGTGATAACACTAGTGCCATCAGTGTGTCCACGAATCCTATATTCCACTCCAAGACCAAACATATTCCCATAAAATACCATTTTCTGAGAGAGCAGGTCACCAATCAGATCATTCAGGTCCATTACATTCCAACCACAGAACAAATTGCAGACATCTTTACAAAACCCCTAGCCAAGACACCATTTGAATATCTCCGACAGAAACTGGGTGTCATCCCGTCTCACATCTAAGAGAGTCCATCCTGTTAGGGGGAGTTTGTATTGATTGAATATCTTATACCTCTGAAAAATACTACAACAACTCAAGGGGAGCATGCTTTCTTTGAAATTGATGTCAAAGGGGGAGAAAAGAACAGGTCAGGGTGCCTTTGCTGCCATCAATGCCAAAGGGGGAGATTGTTGGCATGCTTTACAATCAGTGTATGTTTTTCATTGATGGAAAGAACAACAACAACGATGGCATGTCTACATGCAAGAACAACAACAACGATGGAAAGTGTACAGGAAAGTACAATAGCGATGATGGTTGGAGTACAAGTATAATGTGCCAGGTGGGCACTAGCGCAAGCTCGTGAAGACCAGAAGATATAGTGCAAAGGTGCACGCAGTGCAAGAGTGTGCTTGTTCAATTGATGGAAAATAGGCAGGCAAGGAAGGTCAATAGCGATGATCGAATGGCAAGATCGAAGTGTTGATTTGACTCCATCTCGAAATTTCAGATACCGGGAGATGGAGATATCAAGAACTCTCACTACAGGAGTCTCGAAGTCACGAAATGTGAAATCACAAAATAATATTAGCTGTCAGATCAAGGTTTGATCTGGACCATTGATCCAACTCCATTTCGGAGGTTCAGATACCGGAACTTAGAGGTATCAAGAACAATCACAACCAGACTACTGAAATCGTGATATGCAAAATTGAGAAGAGATCTGGACCGTCAAATCATCTAGAGTGTGGATCATTGATCCGACTCCATTTCAAACCTTCAGATACCAAGAGTTGGAAGAGTCAAGTGATGAGACTCTTCATCACAATAGTCCCTAAGCGGCGAAATGCAAAACGCCAAAATCCCGAATCAGGCACAAGGAAGGCCCGTGAAGTGTCGAATTCACGAAAAGATCTGGACCGTTGGGTCCATAGGACACGTGATGATAGATTGTCATTTTTCTGACTGGAAAGTCAAAGGAATGGGGTTCCCTAACCTCTGAAACTCACGATATGCGAAATCACGAAATGATGAAATGCGAAATTGCAACATGGAGGATATATCGGAGATCACGACTTGGAGATTCGAGATGCCTCACAATAGGAATTCGCGACATGCGAAATCATGAAAGGCCGAAATGAGAAATGCCTAAATGATCGAAGCTAGTCCAACTAAGCTCCTTTTTTCGAAGTTTCGGAGATCGCGACTTGGAGAGTCGAGATGCCTCACAACAGGATTGTCGAAATGACCAAATGCGAAACACATTTTGGCTTAGCCTGTGGTCATATCCATTGGTCACATCGACGAAATATGGAGGAAGGAGATAGAGCAACCAAGCTCAATTTCAGAGTTTTGAGGATTGGTACATGAAGCATAAAGAAATCCTCACCATAGGAAACCCAAAATGCCGAAGTACGAAATGGAAAAATAAATGGAATATCCTATGAAGTCAATCCAACGGTGCAAATGAAATTGAATAAGATCGGAGGGCTATTGTTGCAATTCACAGTGTAACTGCTAGAAACAACTGATGGTTTCTGCCAGAGGACGAACTTGACTATGATAGAAAAGACAAAGAGTCTCAACTTTGATACAGGCTAAGGAATCTTAGCATAACACCCAGTGATGATGGACACGTGGGAAAAATTGCCAGAGACGTTGAAGAGTTACCATGATGATCAGGCAGAGCACTCGAAATGAGCAGGAGATGTAGAACAGAGTGAAGAAGCGTGGCACACAGCGATGAAGGTGTGGTATGGTAGAGTGGGAGTGAACACACCGATGTGGAGTATATTGGCAGGGTGTGAGCATGCAGAAGGGGTGCGCATATTGCATGCACAAGTAGCATAAAGACTATAAGAATGAAGAAGGAAGAAGAGATAGGGTTGTTGTTGTTGAGTGGGATTGACAAGTGAAGAAGGAGGCAGAGCACAGCAGAAGAAATGCACAGCTGAGGAATGGTGCATTAAATGGACATGGCACATAGTGCATAAAGGGAGAAGTACATAAAGCGTAGAGGAGTGTGTAGAAGAAACTTATGCAGATAGAGCAACGCAGTGTAGCTGAACAATGATGAGACTGGTAAGCCATTGAAGAACTTTATATCGTTGTAATAAGTTTTAATAGCAGAGATTTATATTTTAGGGTGGTAGGGAGGTGCTAGGGAGGATGGTTGTCCTCAGAGGATCAAGTGGGTGCTTGAACGCAGATAGTTGTAGATTCCATCTAGTTGCAGCCAGAGAAACCAGGGTGGCAGGGTGGTGCAAGGGAGAACTGTTGTTCTATGTTATGTAGGTTGGTGCATGTATGACTGGAAGTTGGTGCTTCCATCCAGTTGGTGTTGGAACACTTTGGGAGTTGGTGATTCCTTCTAGTTGGTGCTAGAGAAACCAGGGAGTTGGTGCTAGAGAAACTAGAGAGTTGGTGCTCTCAATAAGTAGCAGCTTGCAAAACAGAGGTTGCAGACTCATTATGAGTTGGTGCTCATATGTATGATAATGTAAAGATTGTAAAGATTACTTATCATATAAATAAGAAGAGGTTTTTACCCTTTATGGGTTTCCTCAGGAAATATCTGTCTTTATGTATCTCATATGTGTGACTGATGTTGAATGTGCTATTGCTTATTCCCCTGCATTATTGTGATTTTCATTGAGTTCTTTGTAAAGAGTTTAAAATAAGAATAATTGTTTAAGCATGGTAACAACCTATTCACCCCCCCCCTCTCAGTTGTCCAACATACTTTACAGCCTCAGCCTGAGGAGGTTGAAGATTGTAATATAAGCACCAAGGAAACTCTTAAGATGGTAAAAATATCTAAGTATCTTTCACCTGAAATGAAAGGTAAATACGAAGAATTTCTCAAGCAATACAATGATGTTTTTGCCTAGTCCTACGATGAATTGAGAACTTACGATACCACAATAATCAAACACAAAATTCCTCTGAAGCAGGGTGTTAAACCATTCAGGCAGAAGATGAGGCAGATAAACCCCATATTACTGCCCATGATAGAAAGGGAGGTGAAGAAGCTCCTAGAGGCTAAAATCATTGTTCCACTCTGATATTCCGAGTGGGTAGCTAATCTGGTTCCGGTTAGGAAGAAAAACGGTGAAATCAGACTGTGTGTAGATTTTAGAAATTTGAACAAATCATCACTCAAAGATAACTATCCATTACCTAAGATAGATCACGTATTGGAAAAGGTAGTCGGAGTAGATAGAATGTCCATGATTGATGGATTTTCAGGATATAATCAAATTGTTTTCCACAAGGATGATAAAGAGAAAATCACGTTCACCACGCCATGGAGTACCTTTATGTATGATAAAATGTCATTCAGTTTGATGAACACAGGAGCCACTTTCCAATGAGCCATGGACAACGCCTTTCTCAGTGAAAGAGATAAGTTTGTTGTCATTTATCTTGATGATTTAACTGTGTTTTCTAATTTTTATGAAGAGCACATGTTGCACCTCAAACAGACGTTTGAGAAATGTTGAAAATTTGGTTTGTCTTTAAATCCCAATAAATCTCATTTTGCAATGTAGGAGGGTAAACTCTTGGGCCATATAGTATCTAGGGATGGAATTAAAATCGACCCGAAAAGGGTCGAATCTATACATACTATAAATATTCATAGGGATAGAAAGGAGATCCAATCATTTTTAGGAAAATTTAATTTTTTAAGAAGATTTATCCCAAACTTTGTTGAAATTGTAAAATTGATTAGAGATATGCTCAACAAGGACAGCGTGGTCAAGTGGACAACCGAATCCAAAGCATCGTTCAAATGTATCAAGAGGGTTATAGGTGAAGCACCGGTACTGGAAAGCCGAGATTATATGAAAAAATTCTTGATTTTATCGTTCACCTCCGAAAACACTATCGCGATCATGCTCTTACAAAAGAATGATGAGGGTTTTGAGCAGCCAATCATGTTTTTTAGCAAAAGTCACAGATATGCTAAACTAAAATATGATATATTGCAAAAGCAGGCATGCACAATGGTAAAATCCCTCAAAGATTTCAGAACTTATGTGCTTCATTATAAAATAATCGCTTATGTACCAACCAACGTTATCAAGGATATATTAGTTCAGCCAGATAGTGACGGTAAAAGGGGTAGATGGTTAGCTAAAATTCAGGAATTTGACCTGGAAGTAAAATCGACCAAACTTGTCAAAGTTCAGGGCTTGGATAAACTATTAGATGAATCAAATTTGAGGGAACTAGGAATTAATCATCTACAAGAGTATGAAGAATTTCCAGACATAGACGAATTTGATGTTGCTATACCCACAACCGAAATTCAAGAAAAATTCTCCTCCTCAGCTTGGTATAGTGACATAGTTTCGTACCTACTGACTCTTCAGTTTCTAAGCGATATGACTCCTTCCAAAGCTAGAACATTGAAATTACATGTAGTAAAATATTGTATCATGGATGGTAAACTATATTGGAAGGATACTCTGGGTTTCTTACTGATTTTTTTAGTAGAATTTGAAACGGAGAAAGTCATAAATGAGTTCCATGAAGGAGTGTGCGGAGGACATCACGCATGGAGAGAAAAAACCTACAAAATATTGAGAGCTGGATATTATTGGCCGAAATTATTCACTGATGTAAATGATAAAGTCAGAGCTTGTAACCCTTGTCAATTATTTGTAGGCAAACAAAATATTCCTGCACCACCTTTGGTCCCAGTTAAAACAGAAGCTTCATTTCAGCAATGGGGTCTGCATTTCATTGGCAAAATACATCCACATTCAAGTGCATAGAATAAGTTGATTCTAACTGCTACCGAATATTTTACCAAATTAGTGGAAGCCATTTGGACGTGAAACACAACAGACACAATGGTGATCAGTTTCTTGGAAGAGAATATTCTATCTAGATTTGGCTGTCCTTGGAAGATAGTTACTGATAACGCTCAAGATTTCAAATCCATGGTTATGAGAAGTTTTTTTCAAAAGTACAACATTGTACGTGGACATTGTATGGCTTACTATCCTCCGGGCAATGGACTAGTCAAGTCCTCGAATAAGATCTTAATCACCATAATAAAAAAAGTGTTGACCAAAAATAAGAAAGCCCGACATGTACATTTGAAGTATGCTTTGTGGGCTAACAGAATAGGCACTAAAAGATCCATCAGAATGTCCCCGTTTCATATGGTGTGTGGTATCGATGTTATTCTACCCATAAACCTTTCTCTTCCTGTAATGAAACTCTGGCAAGACGCAAACGAAGAGTTGAACGACATCACCACAAGAATAAATCAATTGATCAAAGTTCAACAAAATAGGGTTGAAGTGGATGAGAAACTTCAAAAATATCAAGATAACATGAAGACTCTGTTTGAACAGAAATCTAAAGTCTATAAGGAATTTATCCCTGGTGACTTGGTGTTAAAGTGAGAAGCCAAGAAATAAGATGCAAGAAAACACGATAAATTTGACCAGATATGGTGTGGACCATACAAGATCACATCTTCTGAAGGAAATAATGCATTATTGTTAGAAAATATTGATGTTAATATCCTTAACGCCCCTATCAACGAGCGTTACCTCAAGCATTTCATGCAGTAATACAATTCTGAAATTTCATTGTACATACCTGTTTGATTTACACACTTTTCTTTACAATTTTTTGCTTCTTCGGTAAGTCTTACTTTCACTGTAAAAAAAAACTAGGTTAGTTGATTTCATAAAAAACAAAATATAAAAATAAGTAACACATAAGGTTCCGATCTACAAGAGTTCCTAACAGCTCTCATGTTTATTTCATTGCAGGATACTTATGGATGATCGAGAGATAAGTTGTAGCAGAGATCGATGCTTACGTTTTAGAACTTTGACTTTCTATTGAAACATGTGGTAAATAAATAGTTTGCTTGGTTGAAAATATAGAGAAAATCTGAGGTATGAGCTTCTAAAACTTATGGAACCAAGTTGAAGTTTTCAAGGGAATTTAGCTAAATCTAAAAGAAGTCTCATTCATATGAATATTGCTACCTAATCAACGAGGAGAGGAATATGAGAATTATAGACTAATCCTAAAAATCTTCTCTGAGTTTAATAATAAAATAATAATAAATTAAATAAAAATGAAATACAAACAAATGAGCTTAAAGAAGTACGAGAAGCACTAAAAAGATTATATGAGATTGATCCTGTTCGCAGTAGAATTTTGAATACTCTTATTGTTCCAACTTGCCAATCTTAAAAGCTGATTTTTCCTTTGGTTCTCATTTTCCCTTTTGGATTCCATAGAGAGAAGATTTCACCTTAACCCTAAAAACTCACAAACACATCTCAAAGTAATGTTAGGAGACGATTTATACGCACCTCTCAATGTAACTGGAATAAAGTATGTCTAGGTTAATCTTGACTACTTTAGCCTTTCTAATAGATTCAACTGATTGATTTCACTCAAGGCAGTTCCCTGAAAAGTAAAAATCCCCCGTGAAAAATTTCCTTGTAGGCGAAGAGGTCTTGAAGGTCAAAAGTAAAATTAACCCAGAGTAATCAAAGTGAATTAACATACCTTTGTTACTAAATTATAAGTAGATATCGTCACTAGTATATGACATACAAATTGATTGCCCCCACTTCATGCTTTAAAATATATATATAAGACAGATGGTGAAAGGAAATTCATCTAAATGATTGCCCCCATCTAGTCCCAAAAAGAGATGATGAAAGGAAATTCATTAAATGATTGCCCTCATCTCAAGCATTTAAATGCAAGATTCCAAAATTAAGTGGTGAAAGGAAATTCAATTTGGGAATTAGATAACTTCACTAGGGTACTGAATAGGCTCATTGGAAGTGAAGCAATGTCTATGATATCTGCAAGGTTATTATACATGTATTATAATTTACTCTGGTAGTTGGTCTTCCTCTCGAAAAGATTTACATTCTAACCTAACAAAGGGATCCCTAATTAAATAATTAAAATCACTCTGCCTTGACACGAATAAGATCGAATAGAATCTAATAGATAGATTAAGGTTTTTTTTATTATCTTAAGCAAATTTGAATACAGTTTCAGGAAAGAGAAATTTTGAATAGCCTAACTAAAAGTCATGATTTGATGTGTCTTGAAGGTTTTCTAAGTTACGGTCGAAACTATTTTCTCAGTGCGATCCTTTTTCTGAAAAAGTTCCACAAAATGCAATAATGACTCCTTTTACCCAATAAAGGCACTTGATCTGTTGTTCTTCGCAAATCGCAGGAAGACGTGATCCCTAGATGGAGCCTATGTTGAAACATATATATTTTTCTAAACTTTAGACTTAGATAAGTTTAATTTTGGTTTAAATAAGAACAATGCATACTTGAGTATCACCGTTGATGAAGTCTCTCATTTAATCCAACGATTTGAAACCATTAAACGTTATGGAGCCGCTCACTCGTTAAAAGGTCAAATTACTAAAGACTACCTTTGAAAGGTCAGGTTTCAAGGTTTTGCGATATTAACAGTCCAACATGTGAGAAATCCAAAGTCCCGACATACGAAGTCACGAAATAGTCTTAAACCTTAAAATTATGTTTATTAAAGGATTAAAAGAAATTAATGTTAATTAATTATATTGCGATTTCATGATTCGTAGATCATGCCTCTAAAGACCACCAAAAGTCCCAATACCTGAAATAGCGAACTATCTTAAGTTAAATCGGGTTAATTAAAACGATTAAAAAAGGATTAACGATAATTAAACCCTATCGCAATTTTGCGTTTTAGGTATCTTGCCTCTAACGTCAAGCCATAATCCCAATATCCGAAATCACGAAACCCTTGAAGTTAATCGTGATTATTTAAAAGGTTAAACATGATCAATATTAATTAATCAATCGTGATTTCATGATTCGAAGAACATAGATCAAACTAATATATGATAACCTGAGGTCCGAAACCCTGAAATGGATTAAGATTAAGCATGATTAATTAACAAAATAAACTTGATTCATTGCCACATTGAACAATATTATATCATGATTATGTTTTTGATTTTCTTTTTGGGTAAATTCAAATTTTATCTACATTTTTTCTGATCACGAAATATCGACCATTAATGGCATTAAATAGTCAATATAGGGAAATAATTTCAAATGAAATCTTGCTTTATCGCCTAAATATTTTTATTAAGGGAATTAAACACATTGTCAGTAAAAGTAGATGCAAAATTGATAATCTTAAGGAAAAAAAGATTTTTTCATTTTCGAATTACATTCGCATTTTCATAGAGCTAGCTTAGAAAGATAATCAATCTTGTATATTTTCTATGACAAATAACGGAGCTCTAAAATCTAATACTATGGCTCCACGAAAAGCACCTAAAGAAACTGGTGGAAGTTTGAGCCAGAGCACAGATATTTTCTCCAACACCTCACCCAAAATCATAGACACCGTCAAATCCTGGACGTAAATGTTCAATACCCTACAATATGAATTGGTAAATTTTCTGGATGATTCAAGCGACAACGAGAAGGAAGGCCTATCTATCAAATACAAAACTATCACTCAGTCTGAGCTACACAAGATAGCGACGAGGCGACGAGGCCAAAGCTCTTACCCTATACTAATACGATCGGATGGGCACTGGACCACGTAGATATTCCAACCAGAACTATATTCAAAGCACAGAAGGTTGTGGTTGGATATTTCAGGCCAGAACATTTGCAGGTAATGTACAAGTTGTCTCTGGTGCCTAATTTCATTCACAATGCCATTTTCCTACTGGAATTCGACAACAAGGAGTGTGCCCAATATTGGAAAAACATGCCCGGTTTAATTAAGGATTGGTACTCCCATCTGGAGAAGTTCAGAGTTGAATCTCATGGCACATACTCATTCTCCTCATTGGAACCTCATATAAGGTACATAGCAATGATGATGTGTAGACTCTGTGGGAAAGAAAACACACCTCATTTATTTTTACAGTGGGTACCTATTAAACACACAGTAGCATAAGGATACTCTTTTGGCTGGGCCAAGATATTGTCGGATAATTTGGTTAAAGAGATCACAGAGTATCAAGCGTTGAAATCCAAGGGGCAACCAACCTCGTTTTTCATGTCTTCTTACATTATGGATGTTGTCTATTTCATGATGCCTTTCCCTCTAATGGGTTGCAGTTGGACTCCAACCAGTGTTGAACCTATACATATCTATCATTCAAAGCTTTGGGAAGACAAATCAAGAGACTTCTTCTATGAGATCTGCAACTGGGTGGTGGTGTTGATACACATGGCTATATATGACTTCCCACCTCCCAGAATCTCTGACAAAATCATGACTAACTTGGGAAAAATAGTAGAATGGTGCATTGAGGAACACTTCTCATATATTAGGGTTTTTGGTTGTTAAGTTCCTCCATATCCTCTGCCGCAATGTTTACCAGACCGACCAGTGTGCCGCGAGGCCACATGAAAAACTGTGCTTGGTGGGATTAGCAAAGAACTCAAAACTGTACAGAAAAAGGTATGGCCCTCTTTTCCTTTGCAAATTGGTACATTTTCACTACTAGATTTTAGTCACTCCAAAGTGGAAACTAGAGCCTTGGAATGAATAAAGATGGTAAACATTGAATTCAATAAGCACGACCCATAGAAGGTCATGGGAAATCACATGGCCATATGCAATTTAAAAAGGTATGAACATGAAGATTCTCTTCAAGATGATATTTTTCGAGGAGCGAGATCCTATCCAGAGGTTTTGGGTTGGGTTCAAGCCCTGTCACTTGATAAAATGGTTGCATTTTATGACTTACAGATGCACCGAAGAAGTAGCCTCCCTAAAGTGTTACAAGGAGGAACCCTGATGTTTCCAGCTACACAAAAAACGGAGACCTGAAGCTTAGAAGCGGTAGGCTCCAGCGAACAAGGAACCCGAGAAATCTTAGAGAAAACTAAGGTGTTAACCCATAAAGGAGATATCTCGAAAACAAATGTCTCAAGTGACCAAGCCAAAGACCAAGTAGAGACATCAACAAAAGAGGGAGAAGAAGGGCCACTATTTACACCAGATAAATCAACTACAAATGTGATCGAGAAACAGTCGTCCACCAAAATCGGCAACCCCATATAGGTTATCACGTCATTACAATTCACCAGAGGGAACCCAAATGCAAAGGTAGTATTCATAGATGACCTCACACCCATTTTGGTTGAGGATTTGCCTCCTTCCAAATTCTTTTTTAGCAAGAAAAGAAAGGTTGTGGTGAAGAGAGAAATGCACCAAAAGGAAGGTTCGACTATTAAAAGACACAGGGTGTTAATTGATGGAAAAGCCTTGGAGGAAGTAGAGTTTGTTGAAGAAGTAGCAGGTTCATTGGGGGATTTTGCAAAATCCAACCAGTTTTCATTCGGAAGTTTGAAAGAATGACTGAAGCAGAAAGATATGCAAATAATCCAATTGCAGAATCAAATAAAGATTGTAGAAAAGGATGTCTAAAGTGAGGAAAACAAAGAGATCCAACAACTCAAATCCAACCTCAAGGAGATGGAAAAAAATGTATAGGTAAGCCAAGGACGAGCCATCCAACAGGATGAGTTGGTAAAAAAACTACATGCCAAAGTCAATTCTACTGAGAATATGGTTGTGAATATAGCAACATTCCAAGCTCAGGCACTGGAAGTGTGAAAGAAACTAGAAGCAACACAGCTAAACCTTCTCGCTAAGGTAGAAGTTGTCCAAAATTAATTTTGGGTGATGGACCAAGCATTAAATAACATTGATCTGAGGGAGAGAGTGGTTATTGCTGCCCAAATTGCCTTCCAAGAAGCAGTTATATCATCAACAAAAGAAGGAGTAGCTATGGCTTCCAGGTTGTTCGTTTCGAAACAAACCAGAGGTGATATAATACTAAAGAAGTGGGAGTCTAACGTAGTTGAAGGTAGGAAAATGGCTAAGGAAGTGAAAGAATCTTGTGAAGGAGATTTTTGTTCACTCAACAAGGAATTATTAGGCCTTGTTAAAGAAGACAACTCTGGAATATTGGGTCAGATTGATATAAAAAAGCATTTTCTTGACATCAAGACGAATATGGAAGATGCTCAAGCTAAAATCTCACAGATAAAACAGGTTGATATTATTCAAATAGACAGGTGGCTAGTGAAGCCTAATATACAACTACAGTCTATAATTTTAGAAGACAAAAGAAAGATTACCCCAGTTGGAAAATAAATTATACATTTTTTAGGCTAATAACTTAACAGAGCCCTCCACGCTGGTAGCTCAATTTGTGAGCATATGCATCAAATGTGTTGAGTAGGGAAAAGTTATCACCTCTGGAAATCAATGAGAAAACATGTGTATGTTATATGTTTCGGGACTGGAGAATTAGAAAGAAAGCGTCTCTGCCAGCATAACGAGAAGACCAAAAGAAATGCAAGTGAAGCGTTTCAGATTTTATATTTTGTAACTTTAGTAATTCTAGAAATAGAGGAATTCCAACCACTTCAAGTTGAGAAATTTTTGTATAAATACACATTTCAAAGAATGAAGCAAGGTTGCTTCTTGCCGTATTGTAACTAAGAAAACTCATCCTTTGTGAGTATTAATACAAGTGAAGACAGGGATTCCAAATTTTGTGTTGTTTGAGTTGTGTGCCCTTCTTTGTATTCCACATTTCTAGTTTTCTTAATGTTACTCTTTGGTAAGTGAATGGTTACACTTTAGTACAACATCTATTGTAATCATGTTTTAGTTATTTGATAAACACACAGTTTTTCCTTTGTATTTGTTATCAACAAACACAAGACCTACATGTTACTTGGATCACTACATCATACATCCTTTCAGGAGTACATTCCACCCTTTATTCTGCTATAAACAAAGTAATATTCTTCTATTATGGTTTCCTTGGTTTGTTTAATAGTTTTTTTATTCTCTTCTTCATCACTCTTTTTGATAAATTGACTCAGACAATGAAATATGACCTCTGTTTGTTCAATAATTAATTTCATTTGAGGATTTAACTCTTACACAACTAATGGAAGAAAAGGCAATCTTAAATAAATCATTCCTTAATTCTTGATGCCTGACATTATTCTTTGAGCTGTAATTTTAATCTAGGGAACAACATGTGTGATGAACCTAGAAATCCTACTATTCCAACAACCCCCCATCAGCACAATTCTATAGAGATTCGGGAGGTGAAATCACTTATGTACACACACCCTCCCCCCATAATTGCAATGTCATGAAGCCTAAGTGTATCTCAAAGTTTCATAAGCATAAATTCTTAGAGAGGCTTCATGAATATATCAACAACTTAATCATATGTCATGCAATAAATAATATTGCATCATTTGCTTGTACTAACTTTCTCAAGTAGTGAGCATCAAACTCCACATGCTTCATTTTAGTGTGTGCAACAAGATTTTATGTATCATGTATTCCACTTTGATTATCAAAAAACACCATAGTCAATGACTCAACTAGAAATCCAAGTTGACCCATGAGATGTCAAATCCATATGGATTATGTGCCAACATTGGTTGCACCATGGTATTATGATTTTTTGGTTGATAAAGAAACCACCTTATACTCTTTAGTACAAGACCAGATAGGGGGTCCAAATCCAAGTCAAAATACATAACTAGGTGTTGACTTCTTGTCATCTCCATCTCAATCCAAGTAAATGTAACCAACTAACTAGATCAAACCATGGAGCCATATTAGATAGCACCAAGGTGTAACCAAATCCATTGAAGCAAAGAAGATGAGATCCACATAGATTAGTTAGGGCACATAATGAACTCTTTAATTTATGCCTTGTTTTGTACACCAGTCAACTATTCTATTATAACTACCCAATTAGTCAAATACTTAGTTGACCATTCAGTAAGTCTCATAAACGACTCCTCAATCAATCATTTATTCAACTGCCCAGTCAAGTCTACTAGTTAATTGTCGATTGTCAACTAACTATCTCTATAAGATATAGAGGTGTGATGAACCTACAAATCCTACTTTTCCAACAACCCCCATGAGCACAATGCTCTACATATTTAGGAGGTGAAATCGCTTATGTACACACACACACACACCCATAATTGCAATGTTGTGGAGCCTAAGTGTAGCTCAAAGTTTCATAATCATAGCTTCTTAGAGAGATTCGTAATGATATTAGCAGCTTAATCATCTGTCATACAATAAAGAAGATTTACAACATTTTTGTGTACTTATTATCTATAGTGAGCATGAATCTCCACATGCTTCATTTTAGTGTGTGCGACAATATCTTTTGCATGTTCACACTTTGCACATACATCATGCGCACATTCAGTGCTTTATAAGTTTTCTTTTCAACCCTTGTCTTTAGAATTTTTTATGGAAAATGTTCTTAATTGTTTTTTACTTTACTCTTATCATAGACAATAATGCTAATTTACTTTATTATATGTATTATGTTTTTGTGAACACTATTCATTGGTTTTGCACAGTGATGAATATTATATCTAACATTTTCAAAGCTCTTGCGATTAGAAGAAGAAACCATTTGTTCTAGTGGCAAATGGACTGCCTCCTGCGATGCAATAGACCCAATGCATTTCTTGTATAAAATTGTGTTGCAGAAGCACTATTCTTTGAAACTTTCTTGGCGAAAATCCTTTTTACTTAGCCACTTTTCACATTGTGGGTAGTCTTTTTCCATTGCAATATACTCAGATGCCTTGCACCTGTATCTTCCACTTACACAATTTTGAATTTCCAACAGTTATGCACCTGCATTCTAACAAGCTATGTACTTTGCACCGTAGGTGAGTAATTTATGACACCTTTATTTGTCACGATTTGAAAATAAATGGAAGTTATTCACCACTTGTGTGAAGTAAATGTCGCACTTTTCTATGAGTTGTTTAGTGGTCTCTATTTATGGCCATCCGTATTTCGTAACTAACTTACATGTAAAAATTACCTTTTAGTAAAAGCAGCACAACAATAGATGTAACAATTCCCATGGCCCACCATCTGTAAATGCAATAGTTTCACAGTATAGATTTTGACAAACCAGGTAATTTTCACTATAACCAAAGCATTTATGACATCATGATTTCTTCAATTTACCAAGAAAGAACAATAAGTAATAGATATCATGCAAAGTAAATGTTGTGCTTTTATGTATCTTATATAATGGTTCTTATTAATGATTACCCATGTCTCAAACATAGTTCATATGTGTATAAATTCCTTTCCTCTTGAATACACACCATGCACACCACTTTAAAGTAACTTGACCTCGCCAATATACTATTCACAAGGTTCACCTATACTAAGCTTCATTAAAAAAATAGCACTATGGAAAATAGAAGAAGGAAAGAGCCCTTTTGCGGTGATATTGTCACTTCACTAGCCAAAGAAGACAAGAAGTTCCATTGGTCTGCCTCATACAATTGGTTCTTGAAAAAGTCACCAGAAGAAAAGAAAAACAACAGACTTTGGATCACATGCCTATTCAATGTTAGTTGTGTTCCTGAAGTGTTTGACTTCATAGAACTCATAACCTGGTATGATCGAAGGTTCAACTCAAGGACAATGATGACTAAAATAACAAGGAAAACAAAGAATCCAATGGTGCTTGCTCCGAAAATGTTCAATAAAATGCTTTGTCTTCTGTCTGCAAATAAATATTTTTGGCTTGCAAATGCAGACACCTTTTAGGATTCTCCAGCAGGCGACTTCAATGTGTTGAGATACATTATACTACCTTCTGCAAATATGTCGACTGGACTTTTAGCAATCGATATAGCCTTGCTACAAGAACCATACTGGTACTTTTCATGGTTGTTCGTTCATCTTGCTAGTTTCGAGTCCACTTCACACATACCCAGGTCAACTACATATGTATTGTACTTTTTGTTTCATAAGGATTCCATGTTTGATTGGGTAGATATCATATCAATTGAACTTTGTTTTTAGTTAAGTAACTACTTTAACACTCAAATATTTTGCATGGTAGTATATTTGGTATTCACAATTGTCTTTTGCAATTTCTTTGAGAGTCTCCATGTAAATGAAATTGTTAATATAAACAATGAACTAGTTTAGTTCTGGCATCCTATACTATGAAAACTTAAATCATGATTCAATTTTTGAATTGTTTAAGATACGTTTGTTAGAGAGTTGAGAAACATGTTGGTTGGGGTGGAGCCCAAGAGAATAACCCAGGAAGCTCAAGATTTTCTTAAGGGAAAGGGCATTTTCATTCAAGAGAAAAGCCATACTTACATCTGCTTGTATGATTGTCGGAAAAACTTACTTCTACTTCCTATATTTTTTTGCGATAAAAATTTTGTTGTTGAATTTTGTTGCCAATATAAAGCCTAGTGTATTATATTTGACAAAAAGAGAAAAAAATAGTTCATTACATTACCTCTTCGAGTTGGTCACACAATAGTCAGGGATTTGTCCCACCTGAAACAATTCTTAGAGATACTTACTATGTTTGATCTAAAAGAAGAAGAGTCCCAAGGGGCTTTTGATCTGGAATGCCTATTCTCATGACATTTAGCATCAATAAGGTACAACAACCCTTTTACTATATTTGATGAAGAAATTGTTGGCAATCCGTCAAAGAAGTACAAAAATAAATGGAGCGATGACTTGTTAACATAAATAAGTTAAAATACCAAAAGCCAATTTAAACCAAGGAAAAGGGGGAAAACCAGTATTAATTTCCATTCTTCCTCCAATTACTAGCCCCATAAGAGCTCCTCGTCTCAATAAAAAAAAAAACAACACAAGGTAAATGGAGAACACAATAATGACATGTATTTTGGAGATGAAAGTGGTGAGTAGCCACCTCATGCAAATATTGAACGTGTACATATAGTTTTGCATCAAAAAAGAATACGAACCCCAAATAGAGAACATTTGCAAAATACAGGAACTCCAAAATTTTTTGAAGATATGGAAATCGAGAGAACAAACCTACCCGACTGGGTAGCCCACAGAATTGTTGAAATCCAAGAAATTACAGAGGACCTCGCAGCAGAAGAACCCATTTTATTTGAAAATCATTCCTTAAATCTGCAAAATACTCAATACAAGAGGCATGAAAAGAAGCTACAAATAGCCAAGGTTAGTATCAAACACAAAAAGGTGGTTCAAAAATTAAGTTCAGTGGTCGATGTATCAGGAGTTGTAGCAACACAGTAAGAATGCAACATTATGCTAACCCATTGTTATCTACAAAGGCCAAACATCAATAAGGCTTGTAAATCAACTATACATAGTTACAGCCAAAAATCAAGTAATAGTTTGTGGTTGCATTTGCTCACACTCTTTTTAATGATACAAACACAATATAAAACGAGTATGTGGATAAAATATTGCACTAGAAAATGATGATCTAGCAACAAGTGAAAATTCTAACCCACAATTAATTGCCAATGCCAAAGATCAATGACACTTGTAAATACATCTTAAGTTGTTGCTTGTTCTTAAAACCTGCACGATTTTGAAAATAAAAATGTGTATATGTCGTTGATTTGAACCCACATATAGGTGTTAGTTTTATTCTGGACTTTGGGTTTTCCAAAGCATCTTCCATCGCCATTTCCACATATTGACCTCATCATGTAAAAATGGACAATTGACTGATATGTCTAAGGATGACACCTTGAGTGCCCAATATTAGAATATGTTCTTCATCTTGTAACATAATTGAATTTGTTAGAACACTTTAGTATTTTAAACTTTTAAATTTTAAAATCTTTTGTTTTTACCTCTTAAAAATAAAAATTCACCAAAACAACTTAGGGAATTGCTTTTCAATTAAATAAATCCATGATCGTTATGTATTAATAAGGCACTTACAATATCATTCGTTGATGAATTCCATTAAATTTTATCAAACGGTTCTCATGTTCTCCACATTATAAACTTGCCCAAATTTTAAAAGAAGACCTTCAACGGTCACCTCAAGACTTCATGCTTCGGGAGTTTCAA